>JALLKD010000574.1:0-35317 GCA_023509735.1 Fusarium liriodendri | reverse complement strand
CTATTTGAGGATTAAATCTGTACTTGGGGACCAAGAAATCCAGCCCGACACCTGGACCGGTTTCGTCAAGGTTGAAAAGAGCAGGTTTTTGGGTCAGACTACAGGTTATGGGGTCGGCGATTTGGTCTTTATTTGATAGCGCGACGTCCAAGTTCTCCCAGAGCCACTGGGAAGATAGGAATGTACGTACGATACGGCGATTGCAGTCATAGTTCAACAAGAGGCCATATGTCACAATGTTGTGTAATTATGCGTCGTTGCTGGTTTAATTCGCGATCGAACAAGTCTTCTTGACTGATGTGCGCGATTCTGCATCACCGGCTCGTCGGGGCGGCATGCGGATCAAAGCAAGTACTGCTATTTTCCGAGTTGACTCGTTTCAGGGGTTCTATCAGGCTGAGCGGCCGCTCGACGGATGGTGAGTCTAAGATACAGGGTGAAAACAAGCATCCATGTCGTGTCGAGGAAATAATTAGGATGCTTTGATCGACGCCCACAGCTATTCCGGGCGTAAGGCTGGCGTTACTTGGCGTTGAATAAAACTGTTCAGGACCGGCAGTTGAATCCTTCAATTGCTTATTCTGTCTTTGCGATCTTTGCGTTCATCAACCTCATGGGATGAATCGTAAGCCCTGATTCGCTGCAGATGTCAACGCCCGTGTTTCATCTTCGACTGACTGTCGTACCGCAGCATCAGCCTCTGTGGCGATGCGCCGGCATCGTCTGTACCTGCATGAGCTGGTCTGATTTCGGTCTCTTTAAACAGTTTAGAAGGCTTATCGCTTCGATTGAAGCTTCCGCTTTGGGTATCATGGCGGCCGACTGCCATGGCTCCAAACTGAACGTTGAAACATTGATAATTTGAACAAATGGGAGATATTGCCTGAAGGTATAAATATCTGTGCCGCCTTGAACATTCTGGCATTCCTAGATCACCAGGCGCTTCAGATCTTCAATCCATAATCCTTAGTCAATTCCCCCTTTTTCTTTTTCCGTTCACTCTTTTCCTCATGGTGAGGTTTTCCCTCCTTACGGCCGCTTCAGGCCTGCTTCTCTCTTCCTTCTCATCCGCCAGCCCAGTTTCTGTGGCCCAAGAGAGCATGACCACATCTGATCTAGTCAAGAGGCGTTGCGGCTTCGAGACCTGGGACTCGACCAGCATCAACAACTGGTTCGAGGCAGGCACTGATGCTTGGTTTGAAGCATGGTGGCTCAGGTATCTTGGCGGTAACGGGCCTGACACCTCGGCTGTTATTCCCAATGGCTGGCCCAACAATTTTGTAGGGGCTAATTCACATTGGTGCATGAAATAATAAACTAATCATGGTAGGTCAACCTTTTCGGGCGAATGTACTTGGATGGCGTAAGTCTGATGTTCCGTAACGAATACAAAGGACGGGCTGACCCTTGGACTTGTAGAAAGAGTTCTACAAGTGCGCCAAGCCCAACGACCAGTGCTTCGGTGATATCTTCTGTGAAGGCATGTCTACAAAAAACCCTCAATGAACCAATAGAAGTCTAATCTTTGATAGATATCAAGTGTTCCGGCGACTGGGGCGACGAATGTGGCGACCATGGCAAGCAGCGCCCTGTCTACATGGTTCTCCAGTCCATCCAGGTCTTCCAATCTTACTTCAGAGACTTTATCGTATGCTGCTCTAATATCCTTAAAAGCACCAGCAGAGCTCAAGAGCTAACCGGCTTCAATTACAGGAAGTTCTCGATGAAACCCAGATGAACCTTCAGGGCATGTCGGCTTACCTTGTCTCCAACTTCTTCCCTCCCATTGACAAGAGCTTCGAATTCTTCCTCCGCGTATTTATTCCGCCGTCACCATATAGTCAGTTCCAACACTAACACCAACGCAAGGAACTCCTCGTCGGCATGGGAACTGCTTTCTCCATCGGCGGCTCATACCTAAAGCTCAAGAACTGGGTCAAGTCCAACGACTTTGCCAAGGAGTCCTCTTCCGCTTTCGGTGCTTTGCTCAATGGTATCGGGACAGGTTATCGAGAGGTTGTGCAATATCCTGCTGATCAAAAGTTTTCCGACTTTGCGGACCTGGGGGTTTTCATGACCAATGTATTTGAGCAGACTCGCACTGCCCTCAATGATATGCAAGAGAATCTTGCGATTGGTAACTACTGGGGTGGCAATCGATTCTTGTATGTGAGACTTTAGCGTTATGTCGAAACTGGCTGACTTTGGTATAGCAATTATGCTTCTGGCGGAGCATTCCTCCCGGGTCCCGGTCAGGAGTTTAGCAGCGAGCCATCCGATTCCCAGCTAGCGACTCTTCGCAAGTATCTGCAGAAGCAGTTCAATGCTCGGGCTATCAACTACATATGGCGCCAACAAAAGATCTTTATCACCTACACTACTGATGTCGACGGCTCTTGCGAGCAGGACAAGCAGGGTCCCCAGGATATGAAGTACTGCCGTGAGGGTGATCCTGGTGTATACTATCTCTACTGGTGGCACGAGGCTTCCGTTGGCCTTGGCTCAACTACTGGCCTGAACACTTTCGACACCGGGAAGATGGATCACCCGATTGGTTGGGATAAGCTTGCTGCTGGCTGGATCGAGCAGGGTTACCAGCTGTGTCTCAACGACGTGTTTGAGGCTTCCATCGCGGCGTATCAGGCTCACCGGTTTGATTACGACGGCGAAAACTCGGTCAAGCGAGTCCAAGAAGCAGTCACTGACGGCTGGGCCAACCCTTGGGACCGCGGAACTAGCTGGGAGGGTACTTTCACCATCCCCGTATGTGACACTGGCGATGTCAGCTACAATGTCCAGTTGGGTGAACGCATCATGCCTTGCAACTGTGGTGGCGGCAACGAAGTCGACGCATGGAAGAAGGCGGCTAAGTTTGAGGGCTACCAGACGTATGACCAACAGTGCACCGAGGGCAAGCAGGCTGAGAGGAAGCAAGATCGCCGCGGTGGTAAAGGCAACCAAGAATCTGATACTCCCGCTCTTCACTCTGAGGTCAACGAGATCCAGTGTCTCACGTCCGACGGCGTCAACGAGGACATGGTGTCGATGATTACCTATTGTTCTGCAGCCATTGCCAGCCTCGGCACAGACCGCGACAGGGAGGTCTGCACCAATGACTGCCAGGATGGAGGAAAGGGCCAGAACAGTATATGGTGCCGCGTCGCTCTCGACGACAGCAACATTCACTTTTACGCTCTAACTATCGCTTCCAAGGATCGTGAGCATGGAGGTCCTGGATATGGTTGTATGACTGTTGGAAATGCTCAGGACTTTTATGCCAATGCTGTGGCTGTTATTGAGGACGGAGGCAAGGGGTGTCATCCTGTTGGGACACCCGACTTTGCTGCTACTTTTGTTACTCCTGATGGGATGAACAGATGGTGCTTGAGTGATTACGAGCATGCCAACTACTGCACTATCTAGTTGAGGCGGGCTGGCGTGGATGGGATGATGGCTATGGTTTACATTCAACTTCTCATGCTTACAGTATCATCTTTATACTACACACTTTACCTTGGTCCATTCACATGTTTCTTTTTGAATTACCACATTCATTGACCCAATTCTGCAAACTCTCTTTATGATCTGATTCATCCACCGCTCACGTGCGAGCTGAAAACATCCTTTGTCTCCTCAGCATTATCCCGTGAAAGCCTCGGGAAAAACAATTCCTTTCACGTGTAGTTGCCCATGGTGGCAACCTCGACCGGGTATAACCGAGGCTGAGCGTCGAACAGGCAATGATTGCTTCGAGGCGTTACTGGAACAGGTTAAGCCAATGCAGGAGACGTCTCTCGATCTCTTGGAATTTTACGATGAAAATGCGGGGTGCATGCATGATGGGATGTCTCCTCCTTAATCAAGTTAGTCGACTTCTTGGGTTATTGACGACGTATATATCCCTGTGGCTGCTTGTGCCTGGACTAACTTCAACCCTACTCTGACAACCTTGGCTACGGACATCATGGCTCATCTCTGGCATGATATCGTGGATCGGCATAACCCCTTCATGATAGAACTTGCTGGTTCTTTTGTAGTTCAGGTTGTCTTTTGGTGGATTCCATCTGCCATCTTTCTTTCTCTCGACTATCTGACTCCAACCTTTGCCGCCAAACACAAGATCCAACCAGCCCCTAAACAACCGACAACAGCAGAGGCTTGTGATGCCATCGTCATATCTCTTCGAAACCAGATCATCGTCACCACGATCCAACTAGGCCTAGCCGCCGCGGCAGCCTCTCAGAACAAACCCTCCCCGTTTAAAATTACGACATCACTCCCCACCGCAGAGCCATTCTTCAAAGACCTGGCACTATGCATCGTGGCCCGTGAGGTCCTATTCTATTATTCACACCGACTCCTCCACATCCCGTACTTTTATCGTCGTATCCACAAGGTGCACCACAAGTTTACGGCCCCGGTTTCGTTTGCGTCACAGTATGCACATCCCATTGAGCATATTGTGGCGAATACTCTTCCTATTGCGTTGCCGCCCGTCGTACTAGGAACGCATATCATTACTATGTGGGTGTTTCTTGCTTGGCAATTGTTGGAGACGGCGACGGTTCATAGTGGGTTTGACTTTTTTGGAGGGGCGGCTCGTCGACATGATCGTCATCATGAGCGGTTTGATGTACATTTTGGAGGGTTGCCTTGGTTGGATTGGGTTCATGGTACAGACGAGAGTAAAAGAAGGAAGGTATCATGATGGTGTGGTTGAAAACATTGCATGCATCGCCCATTCGTTGGATTTATGCTGGTTATGGGCGTGGACTATCCAGGATGAAAGTGTACGCCTGGTGGTCATTAAATAAAATTCATTCATTAACTACGTTAACCAGAAGATATCTCTGGTTTTGTCATCTTGGGCACGCAAATCAAACAGATACTTGAGGATTGGTTTGGTATTAAAATCGATATTCTATCGCATATCTCATCAGAACATAATCAGGTTCTCGTGAACATTATCTACTCGACATGGGTATACTCAAAGATCTCCTTGATCTCCTTGGCAGGAAGCTTCTTGGCCAGAGCCAACTGAAGCTGAATGCGAGCCTTGGCAGGGTTGAGGTATCCAGCGTTGATACCATAGTCCTGGCCAGAAACGAAACCCCAAGCGGTTCGGCGGCTCACAACAACGGGGACCTTGGTCTTCTTGACAACCTCCTCAAGAGCCTCCTTGGCCTTGGTAGGCCAGCCGCCAGCACCGACACCAGCGACGACAATACCCTTGGCACCACCCTCGACGGCGGCCTCGAAAAGCTCGGGGTCAACCTCCTGCTGGCCGTAGAGCACGTCAACCTTGGGAAGAGGCTCAGAGGCAGAGATGGAGCTGATGTTGAAGTAGTGGTGACCCAGAGGTCGGACGGGAGGGTACCAGAAAACAGGCTGGATGTTCTCAAAAGCGCCCAGGTAACCTTGCTCCTCGGCCTTGAAGGTGTCGAGAGCGTTGGCGTTGGTCTTGATGGTGTAACGAGCAGAGGCAATTCTGTCGTTGAGGGTGATGAGAGCTCCTCGCTTCTTGGCGCTGTCGCTGGCGGCGAGCTTGACTGCGGACAGCAGGTTGATGGGGCCGTCAGCACTGATGGCCGTGGCGGGGCGCATAGAGCCGACGACAACGACGGGCTTGTCGCTTTGGACCGTCAGGTCGAGGAAGAAGGAAGACTCCTCAAGGGTGTCGGTTCCGTGGGTGACGACAACACCTTGTGTGTAGGGGCTATCCAGCTGGGCCTGAATCTGGTGGGTCAGATTGGTGAGGATAGTAGAGGTGATGTCGGAGCTGTCAACGTTGGCGATTTGCACGCCACGAACGTTGGAAATGTTGCACAGCTCAGGAACAGCATCAATCAGAACCTTGATGCCCAGAGCTCCGGCTTGGTAGCCAGTGGTCTGGTCAGCCGAGCCAGCCGAACCGGCAATGGTACCACCGGTAGCAAAGATGGTGATGTTGGGCAGGCTGGCGTTGAAGCACTGGAAGTCGCTCACAGCTCGAGGGGCCAGGTGGGGGATCTCTGGCACGGGCGAGCCCAGGGCAGTAGCTGCCAGGGCGCCCAGGGAGAGCAGGGATGTGAAGGACGACATGGTTCTTTTGGCTTTGAGAAAGTCTCCGGGTGTTGATTAAGCTTGGATGACCCTTGTGGAAAGCTGGAGAGGAACCGACAGTGAGGTCAATTGGAATGGGGAACAGACCTCATCTTAAATAGACAGGAACGCTGACGTATGGGAAGCCAAGACGGATCCTACGACGGACATCTCACCTATTTGGATTTTTGATTTGATAAACAAACAAGGTGCATCGGGCCGGTGGTATAGCATCACATCGTCAAGGAACGAGCGAGGCAACAAGGTAGCTAACCAACAGCCCAAGGCGACGCCGAATCGGAACTTGTGCTCTAGCGGCCGAAGCGAGACTGACTCTGGCCCGCGTGCTGCAAGTGCAAGGCCGGATGGCCTAGTTGCGTACTGCAGAGCGCCGATCCGCAGCCCGGTGAATGGTTCGACCGGGCTTCTAGCGGAATCCTTGGACGTGTTCCTCATCCCCGCCCTTGCATTGCGTGCTGCGAGATTACGGCACAGATTCACCGTTCTCAACTGTCAGTGTCCATCCAAGTTCTTGTCCGTAGCATCCATCTCAGGGGAAAATGTCGATATGGCGTGCCTCTGCGGCGTAAGCGAGATGTTCAATTGCGATGCCATTGTGAACCCCGGTTTGAACCCCTCCTAGATATCTGATTGCGCCAAGGACTGGGGATCCCCGGGCTTCCTTTTCCAGACTAGACAAACACTGATAAAGGGAGGCCGCGGAGTCGTATCCTTACCCCAACCACCTCTTGGCAGGAACTGCGGTAATTCCCTGTACCTTCTTTTCTGTTACCTTTTTGTTACCTCACCTTATGGAGAGGCCTGGCTGATCTCACAATGCTCAATGTGGGCCAAATCTCCTCCACGCCCTTGATTGACGAGGTTCTGGAGAACATGTTCCCCGCTAAAACCCTATCTGAGGGGGTTATCATTACACAAGAGCTTGATAACCTTGTGCTCCGCTTAAAGAAGCTGACTCGGGTTCCTCGGGGCGAGTCAGAGTGCCGAGAGAGGAACGTGTGTGCCGTGCGACCAACGACATCGGCCTTTAACGATATAGGGAAAGAAGCCGATCACGACACGCACGACTCGGGTGTTGGTCGCACCCCGGGATCTTGTCTTGAGAGCATAAGTTCATAAAATTCTAGAATTGCGCGTCGAAACTCTATTCCGAGATCTGCTTAGCGGACTGGGGAACCCTTGTCAGGGATGTGGTCCGTCTGTCACCTTGAGAGATTAGCAGATTGTGGGTTATCATGAACTTTTTTGTGTCGCTACGTAATAGAGACTTGAGGCTATCGCACGTGGTCGAGAACGTTGAATCATCGGCTTCAAAACATGAGCCGAGATAATAGATTCTAAGCCGTGTGTTCCGGATATGTTATCTTGGGTGAGTTGCTATTACTTTTGCTTTTGGCCAATGCCTCTGTCGTTTCCCCAGAGACTGCAGTCGCAAACGATATGCCAGGATCTGGTGATCTCACTTTCAATCTTCAATTGACCATGTCCACACCGGAGAAAATTAACGCGTCACGCATGCAATGTCTCAACCCAAAGACGATCACAATTTACCGTCTCTCGGGTTCTCCCGACAACTGAGACAGCGATCGGCAACACTGCAAGATGCACTCTGTCGTCAATAAAATTCCTAGACGCCCGCTTTTGCGCGAGTTTCAGCCATTTGCTCAGATATATTTCCACTGAGTAAGATAGGAGCAATCCTATTTGCCTAGCCTTAAATCGATCTGAACACGATCTCATCTTGAAAATCGGCGACATTCCACGGAAGAAAACGAGTCTTGAATGCCAATGCTCACATTGAGTCTGCGATCGTCTGCATCTAGTCCGAATTGATGGGCTTGGCCTTGATGACTCCGCTCATGACCTCGACTGCAGTTCCACTGAGGTGAACAGTCTTTACCTCACGCTCTCCCGAAGGCAGCACCTGAACCTCGACATCCACCACGATGAGACTCTCTCGGCCCATCTCAACGCCCTGGGTGATCTCGACTCTGACAGAGTCGGCAGACAAGACATGCAGGGCTAGGTAGGAAGACAGGGCACAAGCTGCACTACCCGTGGCCGGATCTTCCATTGCGCGCTTCACGAGTCTCGCCCTAACCTTTTGCACAATCGTCTTTCCATCAGGTGCCGTTTCGTGGCCCGTGAGTACAAAATAGTACCGTCTCGAGTCAAAGTCAGTGCGCCATCCTTCGTCTTGCAGATCCCCGGATAGATATCCCATGGCCCCAATTTTGGCGGCTCCAAGAAGGTCCAACGATGGTAGCTCAACAAGGGCAAACGTCATACCCTTGACGATGCTGAAAAGACAAGCGCCTTCTTCAGCCGTGGCAACCTGGGCGAGTTTCTCATCCGAGCCGGTATACTCGGCTCGAGTGAGCCGTTGCTCGTGAAGTCTGACGTTGTGAGGGATTGCAGCACGCGCTGAGCCATCTTGCCCGAATTGGCATTCGATTCTCCCCGCTTTGGCGATAAGAGTCTCTACGCCCTGAGATCTGAGGAAAACGGCCGTGCCGATGGTTGGATGACCGGCAAAGGGCAGCTCACGATCAGGTGTAAAGATGTTGATGACTCTCTCCGATGACGACGAGGAAGCGTCGACATCGTGAACAAAGACGGTTTCCGAGAGATTGAATTCTCGAGCGATGGCTTGTTTCTGGGCCTGCGTGAGGGGAGGTCGCTGACTTGGTGGAATGGTCACGACGGCCAGCGGGTTGCCTCGGAATGGCGTCTTTGTAAAGACATCGAGAGTTGTGAAGGGCAAGTCCATTTTGCTAAAAATGATGAGGGACGTTGGAGAAGAGAAAGAAGAAAGAGGGGGGGATGAGGGATATCATGTTGGTTGCATTATCTTGCATCCATTATTAAGCCTCAAATGAGTCAGAGCCGATGTCCGGCAGCAACCATTTGGCTGTAAGCACAAGGGAGTTATGACTCGAAAATCGTTGGTCTAATCAATGAAGCTACAAATATTTCCGTCAGAATGAAGTTCTGTTCGGTGCAGCTTCCTTCTTGGCACCACTCCTCCAAGCAGTCCAGCACATACGACCATAGCTCGTAGAAAATACGGGGTCCCGTCCGCTCCCCCAGAGTCAAGCTGCGAAGCGCTGGATTAGTAGTTGGGTCGGTGACGACCAGCGAATCCCCGGTGTTGTATGTTTTTTTGGGTCATCTTTTTTGGTTGTTGGCTAAAACTGTCAAAGAAGGGTACCTATGATATGGTTTCAATGAAAAGGTGGTGTTCTCAGGAACTACTCCTCTGAACACATCACCTTGAAAACATGGGGAGAAAAAATCGATACAAGGGACCCAAGGTCGTTTTTCCCAACTTGAAGATATTCGAAATGGCAATTTAATCTCAAAGCTTGTTTTTTTGAAACTTCATTCTATATCTTTTGAGTATGACTATACTACCCAACTCGTTTCTTACTCAATGTCGTCTCCGTCGTACACCAGAACAAAGAACACTCTACCTAAACACATGATAGCATTGAGTCCCAATGCTATAAACTAGTCAAATATAAGGAAAGCTACTATCTCTGGTAGCATGTAAATGCCCTGCACAATCAGGATAGGCAAATAAAGCAGGAAGGCAACCAAGGCCAAGATGCATGTCACTCCCACCACCAAAACCTGAACAGTGCCGATCAGACAACGTTTAGCTTTGCCGCCATACCGCCGCAGGCGGTCCTTCATTCTCTTCCGGAAAGAAGGAGGCGCGTTGCAGTTGCAAACAGTCCGCGGCATGGCTGCTTGGAGAACAGCGAGCTTTGGCGGGGTGCTGAGTGTGGTGGAGGTTGGTCAAGAGTAGGCCTGAGCTTATCGGCGTGTATGTGGAACGTGATGTTCTGTGATAAGTAGTTTGGTGATGATGCAAAAGCATAGGACGAGCAACAAGCCGCTTCTTTTATATTCGAAGTCGCAAGAGGTGGCGCCTACTTCAAACCATAGAACAACATCTTGGTTGTTTATTACCTTCTTTGTCTCGATTACGCTTCTTTGTCAGCCTTGATGGCCTCTTTCATTGTGTCTGGTTAGGGTGTGCGCTCTGTAGGGACGCCACCCAAGTGTTCTTGCTAGTCAAGGATGGGTTTCAAGCATGCCAATCAATGACAATCAACAATCACAAGGAAGTTGACACCAATGATAGGACTCCCCTTCCACTCTCATCTATCTTGTAAGAATCCCTCTAGCTTCTAAGCCTCGTCTTCTAAAAGGCATCTTTTGCGTTTCACTTTTCTTTAAATATTCAATATGACTTTAATGAGGAAATAGCATGTTTCTAGTTACAAAAATGGAATAGTTTCTTCTGAATTCTCTTTTTTATAATATTTGAGATTACTATATCTTTAGTTTCATATATTGACATATTGCTAGTTGCAGACCCCCAAGCTTTCATAAGTGCTCCATCCTCATCCGTGACTAAAATTCCAAGCTATCGTGGCTTGCAAAATCCTCTTGTTCTGTCTTCAGGATGCCAACATCAATCTTGAACTGCCGCAGCCACGCCGGGTTCTCAGCGACAGTCTGGTTCCAGGGATCACCGCTGTGAGAAATGATTAGCAGTTGTCGTTCAAGTTATTTACAATAAACCTACTCGTTATACAATATCCACCTGGCGTGGTGTTGTATCTCTTCATCTGTGGGGACATGCTGGTTCGGATTGTTGGGCGACATGGTCATGGCGACCCAGCGGGCGAGTTCTCTTGCAATCCAACGATAGTAACAGTCGCCATTGAGGAGGAAACTCGTCTTCACCCAGGTGTTTGCACCATCAGAGTTGATGTTTTGCTGGGAGCCGTGCGTGTCGTCGGGATGATGTAGACATCCTGACGTGAAAGCGTTCGGTTGAGTGTTGGGATCTGTCATGTGCCGGCTCTTGAACTTTGCAAACCATGCCTCGTTGTTCAAGGCAACAGATTTCCACTCTTCATCATCCATTTCGTCAATAATGTCATTCGCTTTTTGGCGTAGAGCGGCATCATCCGGGACAATTCCATGAGCCCGGAGTAGCTCGATGTAATCAGCCAACGTCCTTTCGAGCTCACTGTAGTTGTAAAGAATCGAGTTGATTCTAGACAAACTACCTGAACGTGGATCTGAATTGCTCGGTGTGCAGCTGATGCTGTGGCGTTCTCGGAAAGGTGTAAGCCAAGCGCCTGACGAGTTGATCAAGTGGATGAAGAATGACGCGACGTATTCCGAGGAGGAATCGGATCCAATGCCGGCTTGCTGGATGAGGCGAGACGCTTCTTGTTGTAACTCGACATCGGTGAAAGAGTGAGACGGGCCTGCATGTATAAAATCGTACAGCTGACTCTCCATCGGACACAGGTCAAACAAGTTGTCCTTCCCAGAAATCTTCAACCTTCGAAGTTTTCCCTCTAGAATGGACCGCACAGGTCTCGTTTTGGCCTCTTGGAGGATATCATCGGCCGATATAATCAGGTCTCGAAGCCAAGAGGCGTTGGAATCTTCTTTGTCAGATATAACCTCTGCAGAAAGCAAGATGCGACAAGCTTCGAGCTGCATCTTGTCATACGTAGGGAGACCTCCAAACTTGTCGCTGTAGACGTGCACGAAATTCGCCAGCTCCAGGCTGATCAACTCGTAGGCATCTCTGGGTGTCTCTGATGGACCCTTGCTGGCTTCAAATGGACACAAAGTGTTGCGGTCAATGCCGATGAAGTCTAAATGAGATAAGTATTTGCTAGAGCCAAAATGCAGGGGTAAACTTACATGGCGGGATTGCATGCTCAACCCGGAACAAGACTGAAGCATCAAAGCCCCAGTCTCCTTTCCAGTCAGCCATTGTGCTTCCCATCTTGAAGTGATCTGCGAGGTGATCTGCCCTAAACTCCCACGTATCCATCTTGAGACCGCAGAATCCGCATACGGATCGAATTCCCGGCATTGGCAGCTTCCATTGGTTCAACGGACAACCCAACTGCTCAGGTTTTACATTGTGGACAAGTCTCAAATGCTGCGTCAGGTGATCTTTGCGGTTGAAAGATCGATCTTGGAGTGGACGGAGGCTACAGGTTGAATAATTGTGGTCTTGGAAATGTGCATCGTCTGGTGAGGGATGGGAACAAAATGCACAGCGTGGCACCCCATCGTCGTCCATAATTCTTGGGCCATTCGGGGCGCATGCCCATCTCTCTATTGGTAGATGAAGGGACTTTTCATGTCGCTGCCAAGTATGTTTCGTCGTAAACGTCTCGGTGCAGAACGTACACTGATACGTGTTGAGAGATTTGGCTAGCGATGTTCTCTTGTCGGCTCGCTTACTGGCGGCATTATGTCTGCGGCGGCGTGAAGAACGGATAGACGACCTGAAGGAAGTCACGGAGTCGCGAGATTGTTGCGAGTATGCAGAGTTGTCGCTCGACTGCGAAGTTCCAATGCTACTGGTTGACGAAGCTCTGGAAAGCCAGTGGCCATCGCCTTTTTGGTAGTGCGTGCCTAAAAGATCATCAGATCCTGTGAATAATTAGATATTATTCTTTATCATCTCCAAAACTGCCAAGCCCTATGTTCCGGGGGGGAAAGGCGACATACCGCATGATGCCACTGCGCGTGCAATAGCGGTCGCAGTCGCAGGCTCGCTCTCAGGCGGCGAATCAACCCATCTTGCCAGCGGATCCATCCACCTATTCCTCTCTCCAGGAGCAGGAGTGGGCTTCCTTCCGGGAATGTCTATCGCTTGGGTGGAACTGGGCGAATGTGGCGAACCAGGATGACGAGCTTGAATCTTGCCACGACGTCGAGCATTGGCCAGCCAGTTTAAGATCTGCGTCTTTGACAAGCCCGTCCGATTCTGTAAAATCTCCTTTTCGTGATCATTCGGAAATGGATGGTTGCTGTGTGTTGAAACCCATTGTCTCAGCACGCGGACAGCTTCCCGTGAGAACCGGGCACCGATCTTCGGAGGAGGAGCGGCATTGCCGATTGAGGCGACAGGAAGTTGCGGCGCATCTGGTGTGTTGTCAAGCTGGTCAAGAGCTGGAGTTCCAGTGCCAGAGTCGGTTCCAGAGAAACTGTGCGTGTTTGTTAGAGGCGATTGTTGGCCTGAAGAGTCAATTAGCTGAGCCTCGAAGCGAGAGACCCAACTATCGTCCTTTGTGTCTGGGAGCAAATGATGCAGGTTAAAGTCGTCAAAGGCGGAATATCCAAAGTAAGCGTCGTCATTGATGAGATTTGGGTCAAAGATGGTCTTTTCAACAGCATCATCTGTATTCGTCGACATGATGGTTCTTGATTAGGAGGAAGTTAATTCCGAAGGCTCTCAAAATGTCCAGCGGAGACTCCCCTAGTAAGAGTCACGAGCGCGAATGTGGAGTCGTCAATTACACCCTATGACTCCAAGCGTCGCTGACCAACCAACTCTAACGGTGTAGGGTGCGAAAGGCGACAATTCCGCGATCGAGGCTGAATATGAGGATTATGGGGTCATCGAGATAATGTCAATCTCAGTTGCTACGTAATAGGCATGTCAAAGCGATGGCGGTTGTTCCTCTCGACCCCTGTATTTCTCGGACGTGGTCGGATTGGGAATGGCCTCATAAACATACCGAAACCCACTTGAACTAGCTCCACTGTCAGGTCTCACGTGTTTGCGAGACGTGATTGAGGCATCTTGAAGATGAGAATTGCAAGTCTACAGTATTATAGTGAGAGTAAGGTTCTAAAATGAGAGCCAGCCAAACCTGTCCTGAACGATTCTATCCTTGCTGTTCCGTTTCTGATCAAGAAATCTTACTCGTGGTCGCCGTGTATGCCGTCAACTGCTCCAGAGCATCTTGATACTCTTGTCCAATGACCTCGGCGTGTCTCTGAGAACGCGGTGTGATGGAGCAGGGGAAGGGCAAAGGAACAGAGTTGAAGCCCTCAGAGTACGCGAAACTACAATTCGTTAGTATAAGAAATTCACAAAGGGAAGAGAAAACTCACATGTCAACATCAACATCTCTTCCCTTCTCATCCTTGGCAGGGTTCACCTCAAACGCCCATAGGATACGAGCAATGTTGATGGAAACTGATGCAGAGCCGAGATGCATGCCAGGGCAGACACGACGGCCCCAACCGAAGGCGCTGTGGCCAAAAGTACCAGGATAGTTGCGCTCTTCCATGAAGCGCTCAGGCTTGAACTCATGAGGTTCAGGGAAGTCAGCCTCGTTGAGGTGGACTAGAAATAATTAGCAAATGCACAAGAGAACTGATAAGGGAGACTTACGAGTCCAGAGAGGTGCGATGATGGTGCTGCCCTTGGGGATAAACATGCCCTTGTATACATGATCCGCAGTGCTGGCGTGGGGAGTGCCACCAAGTACAGCAACTGGCCGCCATCGCAAGGTTTCAGAAGTGATGGCTCTGATATACTCTAGCTTAGGGAGATCATCAAATGTGGGTAGGCGGTCGTTTCCAACAACTCTATCGAGTTCTTCCTGGGCTCTTGGAATAAACTGGGGGCCAAATTTGGCGCATGCAAGGAGGAAGCTAGCCAGAGAACCCGCCGACTGTTGAACCGAGTTAGTTATCAAAAGTCGAAGTGATCTGTAGGTGTACTTACGGTCTCGACGCCAGCGCCAAAAGGTGAGCCTGCTGTGTAAGAAATCTCCAAGTCCGACATGCCAAGATTGGCCTGCTCTTCAAGAAGGTGCTTGGCAAAGCAGGTTGGTGCAACACCCTGAGCAACCTTGTCGCGAACCTCATCCATGAGCTCAGTGTACATGCGAATGTCCTTCTCTCGCTGCTGGAGAACCTCGGCCTTCCAAGGTGCCAGGAAGCTGGGCACATACTTGAGGGCTGGGTATCTCTCAACAGCAAACTTTCCGGGGATGCTACCAGATGATCAGCTTTTGATAAGCAGGAGAGATTAGGATAACATACTTGACCATTGTTAGGCGTTCCATAGACTCTGCGTTGCGACGGACGACAATGTCAGTCCTGACATCCTCAACACGTCTTCCATAAGTGACAGTGACAATGACAGATGCAGCGTATCGCTCCAAGTGCGTTCGAAAGTCTTCAGGCGATCTCAACAGATCATGCATCAAGACCTTGGACTCGAGGCTCTGGACAGGCCGATAAGTCTCGCTCTGGCGCTGCATGAAACCGCTGTGCAGAAGCTTGCGCCAGCGTCTCCAGTAGCCTGCATAAGGAGCCATAAGACCCCTCATACCGCCTGAAAGCAGCTCACCGCCCATGATGAATCGCGGGCGAGAAGAAAAGATGGCGCCCTTCTTCTCAAGAAGATCCCATGCTGCTTGTGCAGAGCCAAGAACAATAGTTGGGGTAGGTCCCAGCTGGAGATAGACAACATCTCCATATTGCTGGCTGAGCTCTTGAAACCAAAGCCATGGCTTCCGAATGCCCGTTCTGATGACTTTTGGACCTGGAGGGAGCTGTGAACGATGGGAATAGAGCTTCCACTCTTGCTTGAGCTGTTGTTGGAGATTGTCAGTCGCGTGGTAATCAGGGAATGCGGATTGGTCGAGACAAACTTACCCTAGGAAAGACAAGGGCGAGGTACGCAAAAGCGACAGCAACGGCCGCGTAGATGAGTATCTTGACGACCATGTTCAAAAGATGATATCGACTGACTGACTACAGAGCACAGACAAAAGATTCGAGTCAGGAATGTCAAGGATATCCCAGAGGCTCTTATTCAAAGCCGTGACATGGCCGAGGTAAGCAATTTTTTGGACACAAATCTCAACTGCCATGTCCAATTGCCGATCTTGGCAGCCACCCCCGCTTGGAGAAGAGAGCCAAGCAGCACGCTTTCAACGAGAAAGCTGACCCTTTTGAATGGAAGCGAGGTGGCTTGCTAGCTCCCCAGGCTCCGCAAACCCCGCAATCTAAACTCCATGGGGGGAGGAGAAGTGCGGAGACCCCACGCTGTAGTCTTATGACAGGTTCGGATCCTTGTTCCCGGGTAATTATACCCTAAAGTTCAAATAGAGACGAGTTTGACTCCTTTTTGATGAGATGTTCAGGAGCAAGAGATTTTTCTCAGTGTTACATTTCATCCTTTACCTTTTCAACTTTTACTCTCACAATGAGGAGTGACGCTTGGCTTAGCAAGCCGTTCTTGACGGCCATCTTTCTTGGAATAGGAGGTTTCCTCTATGGCTTGTAAGTCATCCTTATCAATGTTACATCATGCATTGATCGACTCACATTTAATAGCGATTCCGGAATCATCACGCCGAGTCTGGCTCTCAACTCCTTTTTAACTTACTTTGGGAACCCGCATGCTGCTCTCCGTGGTGCCATTGTTTCTGTCTACCAGGCAGGAGGTATGTTTTCCCCTGTCCAATGTGTGGTAAGATGCTGACTCCTGAGTTTAGCATGGTTGGGTAGTGCGTCTGTTGGTATCACCAGTGATAGACTGGGTCGACGCAAGGCCATTGCTTTTGGCTGCATTTGGGGTGTGATTGGCGGTGCCTTGATGGCTGGTGCAGCTCATGTTGCCATGCGTAAGTGGTCAGAAAAACGCAGTGAATCATTTTCCTAACGAATGTTTAGTTATCATGGGCCGTCTTTTGATCGGCTTTGCTGTTGGAACCATCACCGGAGTTGCCCCTGTTTTCGGCGCTGAGATTGCCAAGGTA
Organism: Fusarium liriodendri; assembly: GCA_023509735.1. Taxonomy (NCBI): domain Eukaryota; kingdom Fungi; phylum Ascomycota; class Sordariomycetes; order Hypocreales; family Nectriaceae; genus Fusarium; species Fusarium liriodendri. The sequence continues at coordinate 18,596 of JALLKD010000574.1, read as the reverse complement.
CAATAACCCCTTTCTTTTGACAGACATCTTACTAACTCTCCCCAGACCAACGAGCGAGCCAAGATTACCGCAGTCAACCAAATGAGTGAGTTGCCCGTCCCTGAGTAGCTATCAAAACTAACCCCTCTCAGTGGTTGCCTGGGGCTTTTTCGTCGCCCTTTGGACCGGTGTCGGTGAAGGCAAATGGCACAATCCCAACCAATGGCGTCTCGGCTTTGCCATCCAGAGTATCCCAGCTCTCCTCCTTGGTGTCGGAGTTCTCTTCCTCAGCGAGTCCCCCCGTTGGCTTTGCCTCAAGGGCCGCTACGAAGAGGCTGAAAAGGCCTTCCGCAACTACCACTACGACGGTACCAACGACGAGTGGTGCAGAACTGAGTTTACCGTTATTCAGGTCAACATTGCAGAGGAGCTTCAGGCGCAGGGCAAGCTTTCTTGGGCCGATCTTTTCAAGACTTCTGCTTTCAGGAAGCGACTCTTTGTCGGTTCTTTCGTCTGGGCTGCTGCCATGTTGTCTGGTATCTCGTTTGTGCAGTACTACCAGACTGCCATTTACGCCACCCTCCAGTTCGATCAGGATCGTCAGCTCCTCGTCAGCGGTCTCTACGGTTCAGTTGCCCCCGTGGCCTGCTTTCTGTCGCTTTTCTTTGTCGACAAGATCGACCGCAGAAAGATTCTGGTCATCAGCTCTTCGCTGCTTTCGCTTTGCTACATGATCATTACGATCCTTGCGGCATTGTATCCTGCTCGTCCTGGTCTGCCTACCAACGCTGCAGCTCAGAGGGGTCTGATTGCTTGTATCTTTGCCGTCTCGGCCAACTACTCGGCTCTGCTTGGACCTATGACCTGGATTATTCCGTGAGTACAGAAACACTCTGCATGAGACTCTTTCTAATCATTACACAGCCCCGAGGTTTTCACTACTGAGCTCCGTGCCAAGGCGAACGCCATTGTCCAGGTTGTTCACTACTCGATCAGTTTGATCATCACTCAATGCTCGCCCATCGCCCTAGCCGAGGTGGGCTGGAAGTACTACGTGAGTAATGAAGAAAATCTTCCCTGATCCATGTGCTGACCAAACCTCCAGATTCTGTTCGTTTTGACCAACGCTCTCTGCGCCGTCGTCTTTGCCTTTGCCTATCCCGAAACCCGAGGCAAGTCTCTTGAGGAGATTGACGAGATCTTTGGTGATGTCAAGGTTATCCGACAGGAGGATGTCAAGTTCTCCGAAAAGGCTGGACTCGAGACACTGGAATATCGTGGCAACAGGACAAGTGCACAGGAAGCTTAGGACGGAATCTACGGGCTTGATCGGCTAAGACATGACTTTGGTTGAGTCAGAGTCGGTCTAACTATTACTCTTCTGAATAATCTTATTATAACATCTCTTCTCTTCAATTACTCCACCGCCAAGGCTCAAGCTCAGGTTTAGCCTCTGGGTTGGAATATCGGCTCTGGTGCCGGCACTTGAAGTGGCAAAATAGCTTTCCACCAGTGAACAAAGCGTGTGATAGAACTACCAGCTAAATCCTTCGTCTATGAGAACAAACCCTCTCCTCAAACCACCAGACCGTCCAAGACTCGAGGCAGCAACCCGAACATCGTCCGCCATGCCCGGTGGTCCTGACACGAGGATACCGATGGGATCCTTTTGTCCACCACTAGCCGTTAGCTCGCTCTGGAGAATTTCCGCAATGTCCATGCGCTTTCCCACACTAGTGGTAACACTAATGATTGGTGGGAGACCGGACATGTCTTGGCTGAGCTCCTTCTGAAGCGAATCATTCCTTAGACCCCAGTACACGCGTGCGGATCTGGTTCCGTTCTCGTGGAGAAGTGGCAACATGGTGGTGATTCCGACTCCACCAGCGAAGCAGACGAGGTCGGAGCAGTGGGACAGCTTATTAATGGGACTGGAATGATATGAGCCCTCGATAAGAACTCGTAATCGAAGCATGCCCCCGGCGGATGCAACTTTTTGGTGGAGCTTGCCAGTCATGCCTGAGCGCGTCCTCACATAGAACGTCGCTCGGGATACAGGGCCAGTTTTTGCATGAGAAACTGCTGCTGGCTGTGACGCAGTATCGGGCTTGTCGTCCTTCTCTTTTCCAATGTTGCTTTCACTTCCAGACAGAGGCTCGGTTCCCTCGAATGAAAGCGACGAAGCAACAGAAAAAGGATGGGTTTCCCAGAACTTCCAGCTCAAAGTCGGAAAGCAGAGATACGCAACACCATGAACCGAGACACCATCGATGGTGATCCTCAGATACTCTCCATCTGAGTCATCGACGGTCGAGACGACTGCAGTCTTCAGACCTCGTCCCGCCATTCGAGCCACCCGAGCAAGACGTTCCAAGGCCCAGATACCAGAACCGATATACATCCAAATCTCATAGCCCCAGTTGAAGTCGTATCGGTACCAGATGTGGTAGTAGTATCCGATGAGGAAAATCAGGACCATGAGCTGGTGTGTGGCCAGGAACACTTCATATGCCTTTTGTCGAACGACAAGCAGAGAGGTTGGCCAGATGATAACGGCCGCCACCGTTGCAACAATACCCCAAATCCAGTAATCTTGAACGAGCTCGGCTTCATAATCTCCGAACAGCTTGTAGTACACCAGCAGCATGATCGAGTGCAGGCCGGTGTGTAGAATGGTCCAGTACCCAAGCCAGCGATGAAGTAAGAGATATGTCCCGTAGCTCCAGTCAGTCAGCTGCAGTAGAATACTATTTCGAGATGAAAATATCAAGAGGGCAACCATGTTTCCCATGGCCATGACACCAGCTCGGTTACCGATAGTGCTGATTTCCTGCTCGCGTAGACTGCCAAAAGAACTCTGAGGCTGAATGTTGTAATAAGGCGCGATGAGAAAGACAAAGTTGAGCAGGCTGATGAGGAGAATGAACAGTAGCTGGCCACGGGTTGGGACGAGGCCTCCTCCCAGCTGAGGCGCGACGGGTGAACGGTGGGATGTGCCCCAGGCAGGGGGATGGTTGAGGACCGAGTTGAGCCAAGTCCATGAGATGCTTCTGTTTAGAGCTGGGACGAGGCGGAATAGTGATAATACAACTGGGAGGAAGATGGCAACAAGCATGATGGCGATGCTAGTAGTCGGTCAGAAACATGTACTGATGGCCTCAGAGGCGACTTACGTATATGTTACGTGACCAATCTCATTAGTCTCAAATGAAGTCATGCCATTGTACTGCTTCTGCCAGTTTGCCTGCAAGACAAAGCTTGTGACATTCAGGGGCTCTCCTGCCACGGCGATGGGCAACGAGGTATCAGGCTCAGATTCCGTCGTCTCCTCTGTTTGCCCGCCATGTCCTCCGTGTTGCCTGGCCTTGATCTTCATGGAATGGTGCTCATTGCTGCTCTTGGTCTCATTACTCATCTTACCAGAAGCGTCGTCCTCGTCCTTCTTGGCTCCTGTCAGAGCGTCCTGGTAAGACATGACGGGCTTCCATTCCATGGTTCCGACAGTACCGGTAGCCAAGTGACCACGCCAGTAGTCTTCAATCAAGGCAAGCTCCGGTGCGTCACTTCCTGGGCAATAAGTGTTAATGCAGAGTGCCATAGTTTTGAGGAAAGCAGGATCGCTGGTGTAACATTCTGGCGGTGTTGTGGTGGTTGAATGTCCTGAGCCATGGATCGCTGCATCATCCTCTTTGGGGGTACAGTTTAAAGGACAGCCTTTAACGACACCACGACATGCAAAGGCGCAGGCAGGGTGGTACATCGTCTTTCCCCAACCAATCATGCCGGTGCCGTCGGACAGTGCCAGGCCGGCATGCCAACCAAGCAGCAAACACAGCTTAAGAGCCATGGCCACGGTGATTTCGTCAAAGAGTCTAAATGAAGAAGAAAGAATCAAAGAAAGATACTGCAGTGCCAAATCTGCGTCTCCTTGAGGTTCTCTTAAGGGTCCATTCGTTCGCGGCACAAAAGTCTTGGCGGTAATCCCGGTCGATGTTGGACCCATGATATCTTGCTCAATCCTTCTCACGTCGCTACATCAGTGGATCAATGCAGACTCTGGTCTTCAAAACAACCAATCATTTATTTCTGCTTTCACAGTACATCCTTGAGCAGTAAAAGAGCCAAGACTGCAGCTCCGGTGACTGATGCTTATTCGGGCTCGGAGATGTGGCCAGTGTCTCCGCCTTGTCGTTTCTGGGCGAATCTCTGATGTTGCATTTGAAGATGGCTTTGAGCCTCGTAGTTCTCTCTTTTCTCATGGGTCCGGGCCTACCAGGGATCAGTTTACACTGAGCACCTCAGCTGGAACCCCTGTTGTACTCGGCACTGGCGGTACAAGACCCTCCTTGCTCGATTGAGCAGGTTCTCGGATACGAATCGATTAATAATTGCTCATCACATTGAGGCTTAAGCGTGCTGAGGTGTGCTGCAAGGTGGAAATAGAGCTCGTGCCCTAAAATAAGCTTAAAGTGGCTAAATTGAGCCTAAATGTTTAAAACTGCTGCGTGATGCATTCTTTCCAGTTAGGTACTTTACATTTCTCAGACAAGCATTGTATCATTACTATCCTTAAAATGACCCAAGACTCTTGTGACTCTTTGTGATGGGTGAGACCGTATTGTCGGGTCAGTATCTTCATTTCTCATCTGAATAGACTGCCCCGACATCCGTCATATTACTCGTCTCATCAACAAGACAGATGATCATCGTAAATATTAAAGGACATGATATTATTGACTGTCACGCATACATGATTATTCTCATCAACAGTGTGTATGTATTAACGGCCTCTAGGGCCGCTGGTTTATATCGAGACTTGATAAATATGTACACGTAAAACCACCTGCATCAACGCTCTACAAAACTCCTCGTCATGCTACAAAGCCACTCGCCATGTTCCCCAAACTCCTCTCATCATACAACTTCAATAGGCCGTCAACGTTTAAGCCGAGACGCACTGGGAGTACCACTCGTTGGCCTTGACACACTTGAAGCCGGAAACGCAAGTAGTAGGGCCAGTGAAAGAGGCGCCGCCGCACTGAGCGTAGGCACCGGCGGTAGCACCAGACTGAGCAGTAGGGACAGCGGGAGTCGAGGCCTTGGTCGTAGTGGGCTTGGCGGCGGCAGCCTTGGTCGTGGTAGTCTTGGTAGCGGCGGCCTTGGTGGAGGTGGGCTTGGAAGCGGCGGCGGTAGTGGCGGGCTTGGAGGCAGCAGCGGAGGGAGAAGAGCTGCCGGAGCTGGACTCGGAAGAGACACCCGACTGCCAGCCGCGCTCACGGGAGAGCTCGTACCACCAGTTGCGGAGCATCCAACCATCAAAGTCGGTGATGGTGGTGGAAGAACCAGCAAGCATGACGAAGTTGGTGATGCCAGTGGGGGTCCAGTCATAGACTAGAGAAGTTAGCTAGTTGCTCACGTTACATAGGAAACTTCACTTACAGTCGTCAAGGGCAAAGGTGTGGCCCATCTCGTGCAGGAGAATGTGGCCAACACCCTCAGGGCCAAGTCGCTGACCCCAATCACCACCAGCACCACCGGCCATACCCTTGGTCAGCCAGAGAGACTGGTCGTAGTGTCGGTCGGCACCACCAGGGCACTGGTTGTAGTTGCCGTCCTGGTGGAAGAAGCGGCCGCACTTCTCAGAGCACTGAGGAACACCCTCAGAGTCGACGTCAGTGTAGACGTCAATGCCATCAGTGGAGCCCTGGAGTAGGCTCTTGTCCTTGACAGCCCATCCAACAACGTTAACCTTGATGTCGGTGTAGGGGAAGTTGTCGTAGCCGTAGAGCCACTTGAACCACTTGTTGTACTGAGTCTGGAGAGTGGTGGCAATCTCCTCACGGTAGGCAGCAGTGACGGCCTCGTCAGACTCCCATCGAACGCAGAAGTTCAGCTTGCCCTTGCCAGCGATGACCTGATCCCAGCCGTAGTTCTTGAAGCCCAAGGCATCTGAGTAGGTCTTGAGGCAGTGGTCCCAGACCTCCTTGAGAGGGGTGGCGAGGTTCGAGGGGGGGTTCCATCCAGACTGGCGCTTGGCGGGACGGTTGCGGGGGAGGTCCTGCCAGGATCGAGTCTCCTTGACGCTGCTGAGGCCCTGCCAAACGGAAGCGTCAAGATCAGACTTGGGGGTGGTGCCCTGGGCTGCGGTCGACGCAGCGAGGGCAACAATGCTAGCAGCAGAGAAACGCATGATGCAAAATAAGTGGAATAAAAGAATGGATTGGTGATGATTGTTTAACGAATGGATACAGTCGAAGAAAAACGAGAGCAAAGTAAAAAAGAACGTCTACCGAATAAAGTCTCTTTCCATTGTAGGGCAGAGCGAGGACGGGACGAAATATATAGCAGCGAGCTGAACAGCCTGGGAAACGGGCATCGTCCCGTTTTGGGATTGTTGCCAGGGCTCGATTGGCGGGATAAAGAGGCTGCGGAGACGGGATGGAACCTGCGGATCAGGGGTAGCGAGGGCCACGGCGCTGGGATTGCATGTTTCTCGGGCAGGGTCAGGAGAAAGGTGAGAAGCTGTGGCGTTTTTGAAGATGGAGTTTTCTAGAATTGGTCTTTCGATAGTCGGAGTTGTTGATAATTTCCGTATGTACTCAGGTTCAAGTGTCGAGTTGGTTGGAGGTTAGGGGCCAGCTACGAGACTCTAGGCCAGATATGGAGGCTATTCACACCAAACCATCTGATCCTACCCAACCCAACAGAAGAATAAGCTTACTCTCATGACAAAAAACAACCCATGCCCGCAATCATGAAACTGTCGAAAAACTGCCGATAGGCCCAAGCCTTGTTTTAGGTGTTTTTATGGTGCCAGTGGATGCGCCGAGGCTTCTCCTTGAAACAGTCCTTTAATCGTTGTTTTTGTTAGGGCGTGCAACCTGAGACGGGCCTTGGCGGGCATGGGTCAGCCATTTATTGAGACTAGCAAGTTTTTACGAACGGACGAATCGACCAACGAAATGCGGTTGGCATATGAATTTCTTCCGTCCAGTCAGAGATGCTCCAATGCGCGCTTCATCTCGTATTGGACTGATGGCACGTGTTGAAGCACGTGCATCCGAAGCCGAACCCGTAAATCCAAACCCGATTCGGGTTTAACGGAGATTTGGGGTCAGCTTCTTGTCCGATCATATTGCCGAAACCCCGCGTTTGAGAGCACATCAGCCGATAATAGTGAAGACAGAAGCAAAATGAGGACAACAATAGCTTGTGAAAGGCAAGTAAGCTTAATTCATCAATTACTACCCAGAGTCTAACTGTCTCATGTAGGTGCAGGTAATTAATCGTCTCCCTGCCATCACTTTCCCAACAGGGGTTAACCAAGATTCACCCTACAGAAGATCCAAGGTCAAGTGCAGACACGATGGCCAACCCCCTTGCGCCGGCTGTGCAAAAAGTGGTCATGTCCGAACTTGCACTCTGAGTGGGCCTATCCTAGGCCAAAAGCCGTCGTCTGATTCCAGGCCCCGATCAGCAAAGAGACGCCGTCTTAGCCTGGGCAGTCCGACAGGGGAGCCAAGCCGGGACATCGGCCAGGTCTTTAGCCATGTCCCCCGGGATCGCCTCATAAAGGCTATTACGGTCTTTCGAGCACAGTTTCCTGAATTTGGGTTCATACATCCTGGTGATCTCGAGTACCATGAGGAGGAACTTGGTGTCTTGCAGAAGCTACGCCTTTTGGCCATCTTGGTTGTGTCGCGTCGGTACATGGACGATGACCCGACCGATGAACCAAATGTGTCCTACATAACGAATGAGGCACAAAAGAGGATGACCAATGGTCCCAGTCTGGCCCTCATCCAGACATTCCTCATTCTTTCCCTTTGCAACTGGGGCGACGGAGATGGCTTCAATGCCTGGATGCACTCTGGTATCGCCACCCGAATGGCTCAGGGGCTTCTGAGTACCGGCTTCGCAGGATGCAGCAAGGGCGAGACGCTCTCAGAGCTTGAGAAGAGGACTCTATGGACTTGTTTCAAAATGGACAAGTTGTTGAGCTGCGGCAAACGACGACAGCCTATGTTTACTGACCAAGATTTGCACTTTTCCTTACCCATCAACGACGCGCAGTTCTTATTTGGAGCCCAAGCAACTCCAGGGCCTACACTAAGTCCTGGGCAAACTGACTTGCGAATCTATGGACCCGACGACTACCTCGTACTTCTCATTCAAGGTCTGCGGATTTGGTCAAGAGTGCACACGTGGATAGCAGAGGGCGGCAGAAGACAGCCTGGCATGACAGAGCCAGCCGAGTGTCCCTGGAACGAGACCTCCAAGTGGCATCAGATGAAGCAGGACTTGATGAAATGGCGAGAGTCTCAGGATGCCCTTATTAGATATCCTGGGACCAAGGTGTCCATGCATGCTCAGCGAGGGCAAGCGGAGAGATTTGGTTACATCAACCTCATTTACTACGTCAGGTGAGCTCAAGTCGATCATGAATTGGGCCAGCGCTAATCATCAGCTGTTCAGCTTCCTCTTCCTATGCCGCGAGTACATCCCCTTCTGCCCCGTTGACGAAGTAAAACCACGAGGTCCTATAGAGCCACCACTACTTAAAGCCCCAGGCCCAGAAGCTTTCTGGTCACAGAACCTCACCGAGCTATACAATGCTGCGACACAAATGTCCAACTTGCTAGGAGATCTCGAACACGTTGGCTGTTCCCTCCGTACGCCTTTCTCGGGCTTGTGCGCCTTTTCCTCGACATTGTGGAGTCTCTATGCCGCCTCGTTTCCAAAGTTCATGGGGTTCACGGAGGATCAGACAAAGAATGCCGAGGAACAAGCGGAGAGGACTATGGCGTATTTGGTCAGGATTGGGCAGATATGGAAACTTGCTGACGAGTGGATTGACGTGCTGAATACGGCCAAAAGCTTGTTTCATCGTGTAACCATGGAGGGTCATGGGAAAACCGTCAAGAGGTCGAGATACGATTACCCAGAGCTTGAGGAGTCTATACATCTTGCGCCACTCAAAGGGATGCCCCGACAGACGTTTGATAGTCATGGTCCAGGACCAAACTCAGCCAACGCCCCAAGCGAGAGGACAACGGATCAGGCGACTGTCAACGAGACGAGAGCGGGCGAGGATGCCGGAGATGGTTTAGCTTTTCAGGATGACTTGGCACATGGCAATGACTTTCTCGGTGAGGATTGGTGGAGGCTTTTGTCTTTCTATGATGATCCTCATCTGTTGTCAACGAGTATCGACAATATTGGGGATGCAAACGCAGACTAGATTGCTAATATCACGAACAATTCTACACACGCGATGCTCTCTGTGTTGAAAGCTGAGTTGGCATATGATGCTGTCTCCGTCTCTGCGGTTGAAGTCGTCCTCTGCACAATGCCTGCTTGCAATTTTCATGCAGCTTCTACTTGAACAAATCTACAACTTTCATTGCGTCCCTTTTATACAATCTTGCACGTAGAGATTGCGAAGCCGAGATTCCGGGTCATTTTATCGCTAATCTCTGTAACCCGATCTTCGGGTTTGACCGGCTGCAAGCCAAACCCGATGATTCAACCACTCCTCAGCTGAAAGCAACTCTCGAAACTGTCAACCAACCACACACAACTTAAATACCTTGTAATCAGCTCACACCACGCTACCATCAGTACTACATATTAATCACATTTCAAGATACCTGTCACTCAAGATGGCTTCTACCGATCAACCAACTCCAGAGCCGCATCTCATGCACCGCTCGCTTCTTCATGCGCCTGAACCCGTCGTCTCCGCATCAGGCGTTTATCTCACGCTATCGTCCGGCCGCCGAATCCTCGATGGCTGTGCAGGTGCTGCAGTCGCCATCATCGGCCATGGACGTACCGAAGTTCGTGATGCCATCGTCGAACAAGCTGACAAGGTGTCGTACGTTCACACAATGACCTACACCACGGACAGTTCCGAGGACCTTGCCAATTCCCTCCTGGAAGGTAACCCTTTTGATCTAACGAGGGCTTATCTTATCGGTTCTGGAAGTGAGGCTATGGACTCGGCGATGAAGCTTGCTCGGCAGTATCATGTTGAAAATGGACAACCCCAGCGGACACGGTTTGTCTCAAGAAGACAGGCTTACCACGGCAACACCATCGGGGCTATGGCTGTGGGCAGCAACCTAGCGAGAAAAGCACCTTACGAGGGGGCTCTTCTGCTTGACAATGTTAGCTATGTTAGCCCCGCGTATGGTTATCGCGGACAAAATGAGGGCGAGACGGAACATGAATATGCAAGCAGGCTGGTTGGCGAACTCGACAACCACTTCCAAGAAGTTGGTCCTGAAAAGATCATCGCATTCATCGCCGAAACAGTTGGAGGAGCAACAGCCGGCTGCATCACGCCCCCAGCAGGCTACTTTGAAGGAGTTCGAAAAGTCTGCGACAAGTATGGCATACTCTTGATTCTCGACGAAATCATGTGTGGAAGTGGAAGAACAGGAACCTTCTTCGCCTTTGAACAAGACGGCGACGTCCGTCCTGATCTCGTCACGATCGGCAAAGGTCTTGGAGGAGGATACGCCCCTATCGCTGCTACACTTGTTCATCGACATATTGTTGAGACTCTAAAGAAGGGCACTGCGAGTTTCAACCATGGTCATACATATCAAGCTCACCCTCTGAGCTGTGCTGCAGCTTTGGCTGTTCAAAAGATAGTCAAGGACGAAAATGTGGTTTCCCGGTGTGCTGAGCTAGGCTCTCGACTGCACAAGACTCTTGTGGAAGTCTTTGGTCCTCTTGACTATGTTGGCAACATCCGAGGACGGGGATTGTTCTGGGGCATAGAATTTGTCGAGGATAAAAAGACCAAGAAGCCGTTTGACAGCAAGTTGCGCTTCGGAGTTCAGGTTCAAGAGATGGCCTTTCAGCTCGGTTTGGCTGTGTATCCAGGTACTGGGACTGCCGATGGATATGTAGGAGATCACATCATCATTTCTCCTCCACTTACTATTACTCAAGAAGAGATGGATATCATGATTGATCTGCTGAAGCAAGCGTATGACAAGGTGGCTGCGTCGGTTAGAGGATAGGGGTCACTATAGTAAGGAGACGAGCATTGGCTTAGGGCTAAGAATTATGTCTCGAGAAATATATCTCCAGAGTTTTCTTATAAGATTTCAAATATTACAATAATAAGCAGGTTCACCTCTAGCCACCACTCCAGCATCTCAATCCTTCATGACGTTCCTAAAGACATCACCAGCCACCACAGCAAATAATACGGTTACGAATTAATGACAACGTCCAACTCCAATCATTAAGTACCTCAACTTGGTCATCTGTACCCTCTTTAGCGGCATGCATAGATGATATCAATCCTCAGGCATGAAAGAAGTTGTCATCCCAGCGAGATCAAAAAGCAAGGTGAACGCTTACTCCAAAGGTTCAAAACACGAGTACAAGTAACTAATGATAAGGTTTCAAAACAAGAGGATAGCCAGCAAGAACCATTCAAGAGAGAAAAGGCCAATTGCTGCGTCTGAGACGCAGAGTTGAAAGAAGAAAAAACCCCCCGCGGCTATTGCGAATTACCCAGTGTGATTGGAAGTCCCGAAAAAAAAAAAAAGAAAAAAAAAAAAGGTCAAAGAGATTGGTTCAAACTTTCCCCTTTGCCGTACTTCTATACGTATAGATTTAATATCTCGACTAGGATTCCAAATCATCCTTGGTGTTTGTCATCAAGATATCGCTTCGCTTACCCCTGAAGCCCGGCTTTCCGCGTAAAGACGCATTGACTCTTGCAAACCACGCCATAATATTAGGCCATAATACTACGGATAGACGGCTTTTTAATTAGCCTAAATGCCCTTGTAATATCTATCCAAGGGAAACCTAGTTATCGGCCGAAAAGCCGGGAACTTAGTAGCTAGTAGCCGACTTCATCTCAGTAGTCGTTCTCCATTGCCGATATGCTAACTTTAAACTGGTCAAGAACAACGACCATGAGCATTCATCACCGTCATTCTCTTTTTAATCACTCACGAGAAATTCACTTTAGTACTAGGAAACGACAGCATAGTTGAAATGATTAATCTATTCTAGTCTATTAAGTATTGTCTAATCCAGGCCATCCCGCACTTAAGCAAACACGCTCTGCAGGAGATAGTCAATGGGAGCCTCTCTGTAGTTATCCTTCTCAACATAAGCCAGAGCAGTGCGGTTGACATCAAACACGTAGTTGTTGGGCTTGTTGACTGTGTACTTGGGCCAGGTAAGGTTGCAGTTGCTGACGTTGTTGGGGTCGGTGCCGTGGATGAAGGAAACCCACATCTTGCTCATGAGGTCGGCGAGCTCGACAAAGGTCTCGGGCTTGCCCTCAAAGGGGTTGGTGGCGTAACCGACACCGTGGATGTTGTTAAAGACAAAGGCGACCTCCTGGAAGTGAGTGGCTCCGTAGATGGGGCCGAGACCGTTGACGTAGACGTTCCAGAGGTAAGAGTACACGGGGAGGTTGGCTGCAGCGTAAGACTCGACGAGAAGTCTGCGGCCGCTGTGCTGCTGGTAGTCACCGGCAAAGGCAGCAGCTCGCTTGTACTGAAGACCCCAGGGAGAGGCAGCAGGTCGGCCAACCTGGGAAGAAGGAATACCAACAGCAGGGTCATCGGGGTACAAAGCAGAGAGGCTGGAGATCTGGGTGGCGCTCATGCCCAGGCTGGTGAGCCAGGCCTCCCACTGGTCGTCAGTGTTGATGCCCTGCTTGACGTAGGCGGTACCCTCGTCAAAGTTGTTGCCGATGAGGACAGGAACGTGAGCAAACTTCCCGTCCTTCAGAAGCCTGGAGCCCTGGGCGGTCATGAAGTCACCATCAACGACAGCGCTGAAAGTAGGCGCGGTGACACCCAGAGGGTTGGTGTTGTTGAAGATGTCGTTGAGAGTCTCCCAGGGAAGCTCACGGAGGCACTCAAGACGGGCAGTCTCGTTGGTGCAACCAGTCTTCTTGACAAGAGCGTCAAAGTAAGGCTGCCAGGTATCGGCATCAGCAAACTTGGCAACAGGGCTGCCGCTCTCGAGGATGGCGCTGCGGAACAGGTTGTTGTAGTTTCCGTCGTAGGCGACGAGCTGCATACCCAGGGATCGAGCACCGGCAGACTCTCCCCAGATGGTGACCTTGTCGGGGCTACCACCGAAGGCGCCGATGTTGTCCTGGAGCCACTCGAGGGCAAGACGCTGGTCCTTGAGGCCAAGGTTGCCGGCTCCGGCTTCCTCCATCTCGTTGCTGAACATGAAGCCCCAGAAGGACACACGGTAGTTGATGGAGGCAGCGATGATGGGCTTGTTCTCCTTGACGGACTGCTCAACGATGTAGCTGAGGTTGTAACGGGGGTCACGAGAACCTCCGTTGACATAGCTCTATGTAATATTAGCAACTGTTAAATCAACTGATTAGATGAACAACTTACACCACCATGGACCCAAACACCAACGGGGAGGTTGTCACCAGGCTTGACACCAGCGGGACGGACAACGTTGATGCTCAAGCAGTCCTCAGAGACAGGGTTGCCCAGGCTCTGAGTATCGGAGCCATATCCGATACACATCAGGCCATACTCAGTAGCAGTCTGGACCTTGTCAAAGGCCTTGGTGATTGGCTTGGGCGAGGCAAAGCGCAAATCACCAACGGGAGGCTGAGCATAAGGAATACCCAGGAACTCATCCTGACCATAGTGCTCATTGCGCAGACCCTGGTAGGTTCCCAGAGGCAGGCGAACCGTGGGGGCGGAAGACGGCAGGGCGGCCGACTCGGAAAGAGTCAAGCTCGTGAGAGCTGCCAGGAGGATCTTGGCCACGTGGGAAGACATCTCGGTAGGAGTTAAAGAAGGCGAGATGGGATTTTTTGACAAGAGAAGGAGAGAAGAGGGTTGGTGAGACACTAGTAGAAAGTCTGTCTATGCGATCGACAGCTCAGCTATAAATCTATCCCAAAGAAAGGGTCCCTTGCCCACCCCTGACGCAATTGATAGGCATGAAATTACCTCGTTACGTCTTGTTGAAAGACGCCCGTACGGCTGCTCCGTGCACCGGAGGACGCACGACGACTGGGTTCAAGATCCGCAAGATCCATCTCGTCAGCCTAAGACGATTTTACTCGGAAGCTTTCCCCACAAGTGAGTGATGGGCTGTGCAAGTAATCTCGAGTCATGAAGGGGAGGATACGAATAAACGACAGCAATTTCGTGAATTACCATGACTAGACAGACGGCATTTTCCCGCTAACAAACCTTCTCTCCTTTGCGCTATTCAACTGTCACTGTCAACCCGGTTTCTTCTGCCGTAGTCCAACGCCGTTCTGTGTCGGGCGGTAAATCATTCCCAATAATAGTTAGCATGGGGTGATGGGGCGGTCTCGGAACTTGTCTTAACCTCCGTGTCCCCACGGCCAAGAATTGCCATATTTGACCTGAACCCCGAGGAAGCACAACAAAAAGGAAAGAAGAGACGCTTCTTCTTGTTTTTCTTACTTTGCCATCCTTGCCTGATCCAAGGGAGACGAATTTGGTCAGATAGCCGGAAACCCACGAATGGCATGTCACGCCAGGATGGACCCACGAGGTAGCCAGGGGAAAAGCATCGTGGCAGGCAAGGAAGCCGTTCCCTTTGGCTTCTAGTAAGATGGGGTTGCCTCCGACGCCGAGCACGACGTCGACGGATGCAGACGGTGAGTATAGATACTCACATATGGTATACCCATGGGGCCACGAGTCAATAACTTGCAGCAAACGGCCCAGGTCCCCTTGCTTCCCATCCCATGAATGCCTCCATACGGCTACATGCAGCCGAAGATGAACAAGAGTTCATCCGTGGTACTGGTCCCATGCACACGTGGCTCTGGGCACGGGCTACAGTTCTGCATGCCACAAGTGGAATACATGCAGGCTTGGCCCCTGCATGGATGTCCCTGACGGCGAACCAACAGGACAGGCGATGAAGCCCCTGCATGTCGGCTCTTCACTGCCATTGCCATTCATACCATGCCACTTTGTTCTACCAACTCTTCTACCGCGATTCCAATCCTTACCTGAATGCCGAGCAAGTCGAGTTATATAGCACACATAAGTTCCCTCTCTCGGCGGCATTTGGAATAAATTCGTAAAAGAAGCAAATCCAGTATGGTTCGTCTTTGTGGAAAAATTAACCAAGGGTCGGCTCATGATGGCCCGGTAGTCTCAAGCTGAAAGACAGGGTTTCACCATGCCTAAATTCGGATTGATTCCGCTCAGTGGCCAGAGACGGGGCGGCTCTAGCAGCCCAAAAGGGTCAGGTCATCCATCCCCTCGCTTTGACTGTTATTACTACTTTTCACGAACTGGACTTGGCCCCCCGTGTTCAAGTTCACACCTTCTGGTCGTGGCTTAAGACTTTCTCTTTGCATTGCTGATCATATCCCAATCTGATGTTGATGGCGCGATAACCCATCCATGAGGATCCTCGGGTTCCTGGCCGTCTCCCCTTGACCCGTGACGCCATGGGTTATGGTTCCTGACAAGAAACCTCTACCCGACCCGGTGCCACGGTATAAATACCCAAGAAGGTGGATTACCCTTCCAGGGTTCGAGAGGGTCTTCCCCCTCCCCTTCCCCCCTCAGGGATACTGACTCTGTCGCCATCCTCAATCCTCCGGACGACATTTCCCTCTTAACCCTTTCCTCCCGGGTTCCATCGTCTGTTGCGTTTCCACCCGTGCACAACTTTAGAGTTTCGACAAGACCAACACCACAAGCATGGCGGGCATTGACGCTGAGGAGAGAGGCACAAGGCTTCTCGCAGCTTGCTGGGCTCTGGCGGCTGCGAGCGCTTTGCTGCTGTTTCTGAGGATATACTGCAAGCTATGGCGAGGCAGAGGTCTCTGGTGGGACGACCACTTCTTGATCATGTCTTGGGTAAGCTACGTTCGGGCCGAAAATTTCTGGATCTCTGGCTGACGATTGACACTTCTCCAGGCATCACTGGCGATCGCCGTGTCGATCAATACTTATCTCGTATCGCTCGGCTTCGGCCGACACATATGGACCATCAGCGATGAGAACAAGAAGACCATCAACTTGTACACCATTCTCGTCGCGACGTTTGGCATCATAGCAACGACAACGAGTAAGACCTCGTTTGCCGTGACGCTGTATCGCATCGCCACAAACCTGTGGATGAAGTACTTTCTCATCTTTATCATCATCACCATCAACATCTCCATGAACCTAGTCTGGATCTTTGGCTTTGCCAAGTGCACTCCTGTAGAAAGGGTGTGGGATAAGACGGTGGAAGGAACATGCTGGAACCCAAAGAAGCTGCTCAAATACCAGCTGTTTGCAGCTTGTAAGAAGAAAGGGTCTAAACCGTGATTCAACCGGCTGACTGTTGTCTAGATTACTCCGCCATCCTCGACTTTGTTCTAGCTTTCCTTCCTTGGCCTATTCTCATGGGCATGTCGATGAGGCGCCGCGAGAGACTCGGTGTCGCCGTGGCAATGAGTCTAGGAGCCATGTAAGACATCCCTCGAGACATGAAGCTGACAAGTGACTAACGCTCGTATAGTGCTGGAATTTGCGGTATTGTCAAGGCTGTGCTGGTGGTCAGCATGTCAAGTACCGATATTACATATGACCGTGTTGACCTCACAATCTGGACTCTCACGGAACCTGCGGCTTCCATCATGGCCGTGTGCATTCCCGTTCTGTATGTACTTCTATCTATACACGTCCATCGCAAATATACCTAATACATAAACAATAGGAGGATGCTCTACCGCGAGCTCAAGTCGAGTCAAAAGAGCTACCTCCGGAACAGATCCCACACAAACCCCCTCGACGGAACCAACGCGACCAACGTAGCGGGCAGCAACACGAAATCCAAGCGATACGGCCCCCATTCCAAATACGGCCGCAACTCTGTCGTCATCATGTCAGCCGCCGGGTGGCAAGAGTCCCAAGAAGCTCTGCAAGACCCCACGAGCACGCAGACTAGCCGATCCAGGTCTTCTCCCAGCACGAACGGTGGTGTGTTGAAGACGGAGGAGGTTAGGGTGCATCATGAGAGGTTGAGCACGTTTAGCGATGAGAACTCGATAGAGTTGAAAAACATGGGGAACACAGCCAGTGGAACAAGCCCAAATGGGAAAGCTCCCTCTTTTTAATTATACATTGCTACTAATTTTATTGTCACGAGTTACGATAGATTCTTGTAAAATAGGTACATTAATATTCTTCTTCTATGAAAATGGTGCATCTTGTGTGGTCTTTCTGGTTCTTGACGACATATTCATGCCGTGAGCGATGATGCTGACTTTGAAAGGATGAGCAGCAACTTGGCCTTCTGTCATTAATTTGCTCAAGTCTGATGAACTCTATCCATCAACATGCTAATCGAGAGTATTTCCAAGAGCACAGCATTGTTTGTGCTTGGACCAACTGGTCATATAAGACCCGGGCTGTCCAGGTGCCAAAGGCGGTTCCAGACGTCCAGATATAAAGTCCAAGGTCCCATTGACCGCTCGGGACATTATCAGGCATGGGATCTTCCAACACTGTGACGGGTAACATCTTATCGATCTCCACATCGATCGGTAGCAATCCGAGGATGCTGGAAATAAAGATCAGCACTGCCTCGCTGGGGCACTCCAGGTCGATCTCGCCCCCACAGGAAACATAGATGCAGGTACCATTTACGCTGCGACTCTATGTAGCATCGAGCGCTGACCATCATTATGCTGAAGTCTGTGCTACACTCTTTGTGGCTATGCTCAACACCATCACAATATGAAGAGGTGATCCAGTACTAATTGAGGACAAGGAATAGCAAACAAGATATGGCGAAAGGTCGACTAAACGATGCGATTAGAAACTTCACTAATCTATGGATAGACATATGTTTTGTTATTGACTATTTATAGTGGCTATAATTCCAGCCATGCGGTGACTAGCTGGGTCTTGGATGTGGGTGAAATGCTCCGGGAGGTGGGTTGGGAGATCTGCACGTGAAACAAAACATCATCATCCCGGCAAGTCAAATGACCATTATAATAGGTAGATCTTTAGAAAAAGTAAACATTGATAAGATATTATACGGTGAGATCATATCTCAAATCTCACTAGACTTTTGAGCATGTTTGTTGCAATCCGCAGAACAATATACCCTCATTCTCTTGCTCTAGGCCTCCTAACCTACAGCAGCAAGGGGTAACAGCCCTCAAGCAGGGCACTCTTAAGCGATGAAACAGGGCAGACGTTCAATGTTTCTCAGGTGGCCAAAGCCCTGGAACAGACCACCTTGAGGTAAGTGGCGCCCTGGTAAATTTGATCTCTTCTTGGTCAGTGCCACTAGCACAACGAGGAATGTGACCCCAGATGCCGCGTTGTCCTGGCAGTTGAGGCGCTAATGACCCGGGAGAAGCGCCTCAGCCGCGCCGGCACAAGATCGTTGGATCAGATGTAACGGATTGAAAACTTGTCTTGTCTTGGCTTAAAGGGTGGTAGTAGCTTTGAAATTTGGAGGAGCTAGATCTGTTATTTAAAAAACATTCATCACGATATCAGCCCATGACGTCATGATTCCATTTCCGGGGTCCTCATACATGAACGGCCGGCCGTTCAAATAAGGTCACGTGATATTTTATACGGCCGGCC
>JALLKD010000573.1:0-134506 GCA_023509735.1 Fusarium liriodendri | reverse complement strand
TCCATCAAGATCGACAAATCGTACCTCGCCTTGCTGGAGGACGGCCGTCCGAGACGCGACCGCAAGAGAAACGAAGGGCGGCGAACCAAGTGGTGGTCTAACCACGAAAAGGCCCTGATGCATCACCCCAGAGGTTTCGTTGAGCACAGCGACCTTGTAACCAAGATGGTGTGGTACTGCAGATTTATGAATCAGACGGAAGAGGACGAGGGGGAGGTCGATTCCCTCCCAGCTCATACGACTGATGCGGCTGGGATGGATGGCGACCTGAGTTGGGACGACCCGGCGCTGCATCCTGACCTGGTACGTGAGTTCCGTGGAACAAAGGCTTGGAAGTTCTTTATCGAGGCACTCGGTCGAATCCGCCTCGGAGAAAATCTGTCGGTACAGTTTGCATCACTCGACTTGGCTGGGAAGACATCGCAGAGTGCAACTTGAGACGACGAGTCTGGCCTTCCTCCATAACACGCTTCTCCTCCCGAGCATGCCCTTCGGCAAGACACACTACCTCTTGACAGTAAGTTGGCAAAGCATCCTTGAGATGTCCTACGGGAATGACTGACTTTGATATAGTGGTTGGCTTACTTGGGAAACTGGAATCATGAATCTGTTTGGTTGGAACTTCTCAGCGTACAATAAGGTAGCTAGATAGCCAATCAAGTCACAGTTGGACTCCTCGGAACTTCTCTCACTCGCCCTCGTCCCTACTTCGTCATTTGCTTCTTATCATCCTAGCATCGACCAAGCATGGGAATTCGCGCGGTCGAGAAATAAACGAGACATGAGAGCATGTAAGAGGGTTACCTAACTCCTCTCAAGCATAATAAAAATATCTAAGAATTAGGGCAATACTTTACACTTCTTTTTCGTATCCTTATTCTACTTTTTACTCACCTTTAGGGAAGGATGAGCCAAGCGTTTATGATGCAGGCGTGTCCTTTCCCTCGAACCGCGTGATACTCTACCTATGTTCTCTGACATCTACGACCGTCACCTACCACATGTTCAAACAAGGCCAGGGGGCGGAGGCCTCAGAGCAACTCAGCAAACCAACACAGTCAGAACATAACCAAAGTTTATACTTAAGCTTCAATAATACAGTCACGAATCGATGATGAGGCTTACAACCACAATGAATAACGTCGTGATAAAAGTGCACCATCTTGACCCTCATGCACGGTCTGTACCTACCTAGGTATGGATCCATCGCTGTTCTGGCAGGTTCAAGTTGTCACTGCGATGGCACGAGGCGGTAGTAGCTTCCGTCATTTATGATGTAGCATGAAGAACATAAAGTCCCAATCCGTTCCTCTCTTGTCTTGTCTTCTCTTCTCTTCTCTTCTCTCCTCCCTCATCATCAGACAGCTTTTGACATCAAGCATCCATCCATCATCCATCATCACTACTCTTCAACCATCATCAATCGCTAGCTCAGACACTCCATCACACACGACCATGTCCGCCAACGACGCCATTCTAGCCGATGTCTCGACTTTTATAGGTAAGCAACTCCATGGAAACAGTGTTCATATCTTTGCTTACACTTCTTCACTAGGCATGACCATCCTGATCATCTGCTCGGCCGTGATTCCGCTGGTCTGCTTCCTCGGTGGTTTTATGGGACCCCTACAACGGGACAAACGTACGTGATGCTCTTAAACCATGGCTTTTGATTTCTTGCACGCTAAGTTTTTTTTCTAGTCCCGCCGTTCGCCCTCCGTGTCTGCGAGGTACAGTCTTCCTTCACCTTGCCCATCCTCTACGTCTCTATCGCCATGACGATAGGGGTCATGATCACCGCTTTGGTCTACAACGATCTCAACACACTCAACATGTCTCATCTCGCATTCCTGTGTGCTGGCGCTGCGGCAGCGATCAGTATTCCTCACTTCCAACTACCCGCCATCTGTTCCCATTGTGATACCGAACAGGGTTCCGATGTGCCTGCTCCGAGGCCCTCCCCCCCTCGCCCTGTGCAGCCTTCCAAACAAGTGCCTGGAGAGGACTCCACTGTGCCTGCTCAGGGCAGAGACTTGGAACAGGATGACAGATCATGGTCTCTGGACTTAGAGTCCGGGTTTGCGGCGGAGGAGGAACAGCGTCTTTTATGAACTTGGAGTTGTGGCTTGACTGTGTGAGACTGGATGTCTGACTAGGTTCTGGGTACGCTATGAGGTTAAGCAGTGTTTTTTATGAACTTGAAGTTAGTCAATTAAAAACAATGTTTCCTAAATCTATCGCTTTGTCTCTTTTCGAGATTCATCTCGGGAGTTCATCATGCATGCATATACGTGCTTAGTTCCCATCTCTCGGCCAAAGCAACATCAAGGTCACGACAAGTATTAAGCTACCATCTTAGATCTTGCGTCGACTGTCATTGAAAAGCTCATCACGCTTTGGAACAATCACGCCAGACAAGCAAGACTTGGGTTCATGTCATCGTGTTCATGTTGATCTAGACAAGACACCACACACCTCCCTCATGATAGAATACAAGACTCAAATTACAAAAAAGGACGACAACTATCCGTTGCCAAGATTGCTTTATCCATCCTGCCCTTGTAGTTCCCAGCGCCATGCTATGCTAGGTGCCATGATTAAAAAAGATTAAAAAAGACGAACCCCCAAAATCTTTGCTTCCCTCTGGTGTAGCTCTCTATCCGGGACACCCAACACCCAACCAATTCAATAGCAAGCGCTTTCGCTGCAATACCCCCCCTTATTTCTTCTTCGTCAATAGTACAGTGATGTGGTGAGTGAGTACCTCTGTTGGTACCACTCTAATCGTGTTGATGCGTCGTGATAGACATTAGCGGCGAGATGTCAGCTCGATGGCGAACTCAAGGGAGTACACTCTGGCGCCATTGCTCGATTCTGTTCATTGAACCACCAGGCATAGGTTGCATGCCCGGTTGCATCAAGCCTCCGCCGTACACGGCGCCGCCACCGCCATACGGGCTCAGATTGTTCATACCAGCATAGCTGCCCATGTTGGGGTTGTTGTTCATCATACCCAGGTTGGTAGCAGAACCACCATATGGGCCTTGCTGTATCGGTGCGCCGTAGGCACTAAACACAGCACTTGTTCGGTGGTTGAGAGCCGGCTGGCTGAGAAGCTGTGTGTTGAGAGCTGGCGAGGACATGGCTGCTTGAGGGCCTTGACCGCCTGTACCATCATTAAAGGCACCACCTCGGAAAGCACCATTGTGAGCATTGGTTGCACCACCACCGAGACTCTGTGGCATCTGCCGATTCAAGGACTGCCCCATTTGACTCCGATAGGCGGCCAACTTGGCCTCGCGTTCCCGTGCGAGTCGGTTCTCACGTTCCACGCGAGCTCGCTCTTGTTGCGCAATAATATCAGCCTCTCTCTTGGGGTGCGTGGCAAGAATATCTGATAGCTGATGCATTCTGCCGTTGATGCCAGGCACTGGACCTCCTCCAGGACCCCCAGCATCTCCAGGTCCTGCATTCAGCTGGTTGAAGCTCATTTCACGCTCACGAGCCTCACGTTCAGCCTGTAGACGACGACGACGTTGGCCGAGTGTCTCTTCCTCAGGTGGCTTCGCCTTCTCCTCTTCCTGCTTCTTCTTCTCTTCAGGATCCTCGAACTGACTAAGCAGTTCTACGGAAAAGGCACCGCTAACGGGTCGAGCCTTGGGCAGAGGATTCTCAGCTTCATCCTTGGCAGCGAGCCGGCGTTTCCGATCAGCAAGAGTCTCTCCCTCCAACTCATCATCGGGTTCGGTTGCCGGATGTTGTGCTGACTGTGGAGTCTGTGGGAGATAGTTCGCGCTCAAGTTATTGGCACCGAGGTCGTTCATGCTGGGCTTGCGGATCATGACAGACCTGGGGTCTTGTCCATGAAGACGAGCTCGGCGCTGGCTTAGAGGTTCATTGTCCTCCATCTCGCGACGCTCCATCAAGCCTAGTGGTCGGTTGAGGTCCATGACGTTCTGGGCGCCTTGGTTCCTGGCCGCAATAATGGCCAGTGGCACATCCTCATCATCCGAGTTTTCGTCGACGAGGTTTCCATCGGCGTCTTCCCAAGCCAAGTTCACACGCTTATCCTTTCTGGCCTTTCGCTGAGTCTCGGCAACAGCGTCCATCTCTAGCAGCGTCGCGTGCATGCCACCGGGGAACGTTCGTTGAGTACGCTGCTTCTGCTGCTGCTTACGCAACTGAAGTTCAGCCAGAAGTGTCGTGGGTGGTCCAAAGTAAGCCTCCTCTTCAGAATCTTCCCCTTCCTTCGCCTCTTGTTCGTCATCGGAGTGGCCTTCGCTGCGACCGTCGACACTGCGAGCCAGTGCCTCATTCTCAGTCGCACGTGTATCAGCGTTGACAGGACCAAGTCCAGAATCCGATTTGCTAGCTGGGTGGTCATCGTCGTCGCTCTCATGGCTGTGTCGCTTGAGCCACATGAAGGAGGATCGCTTTCTGGCATGCTTTTCGTGTTGCTTTTCGCCCGATTCAGGGCGGAGAACCGTCGATGCAGCGACCGATGCTCGCTTTCGTTCCTTTCCGTACACCTCCTGGCCAAGCTTGCCAGCTCGTTCGTGGTCGGTGAAAGCGTTGACTGGTGCGTTGGCAGATGCATCCAGGATGCTGTCGAGAGTGGCCATGGCGGATCCGTCCTTGACCTCGATATCTTGCTGTGCGGCAGGGGGCGAGTCAAAGTAGACACTGGCCCTCAGCTGCGGTGGCAGATTGGACATTCTCGACTTGCGCTTGTCAGGATCCATCTTAGACAGTCGCCTGGGCCGTCTCAGTGGCTCGGACTCAGCTTCGGGCGCTGTCTCAGGCTGGATTGCAGGTGCTTCATCTCGGTCCGAATGGACAGAGCGGATGGTCTGGGGCTCCTGATCTACATGCTGCAGCTGCTCTGTAGACAGAGCAGCAAACGACTCTCGGTGGCCCGCAAGGGGGTCAGGTAGCCAAGAGTCCCGTGTAGTGTCATGGTTATCCAAGACCTGAGAGCGTCGGTTGTCATCTAGCACGCGGGATTGTCTGTTGCCCTCAAACATGGCGCTCATCACTTGGGAACGTCGCTTGTTCCTCTCGGCCGCCTTGGGCTTGTTGGACAGCTTCGGGGGTAGGTTGAGCATGGCGGGCACTCGGGCCGGGTAGTAGAGCATCTGCTGACCAGTCTCAGGGTCCATGTAAGACTGCGGCCGAGCCATGCTAGCGGATGGCATTTGTCTCTTGGGAGGAGATACTGGCCCTTCGGGAGGGGCATAGGGGTCCTCTTGTTCCGGAACCCAGTGCACACCATCAAAGTCACCAAACGCATCTTGACATTGTTGGAAAGTCGTGTCAGAATGCGCACTTCCAGGCCGCTTCGGTTCTCGAGATTCTTCCTGATCGGAGAGAAGTCCCGTGGTGGCATCAGCAGGCTTCTTTTCGTTTTTATCCAAGAAGTCATCATCTCCCATCATCTTATTGAAGACATCGGTGGCGGGCATATTGGCGTCGCGAAGCTCGTCGGGGAGGAGAGAGTCGCTCTCCGTATTCTTAATGGGGGGCGAATTGTCCGCCATGTCGAGAACGTCCTGGGTTAGTGAAATAGGTTCGGATTCTGAAATCTCTGCAAGGGAGATCTTTGTGGATCGAACACTTCTGACAGAGGCCTTGCCTGGGCCGTGGCGTGACAGGACAGAGTCGAGGTCAAAATCTGGTCGACCGGCCGAGTTCTTGGATCCCGAGCGCAGACGGCCAGTAAGCGAGTGGTTCGGAGAGAGAACGTATCCGGCGGGAGAGTAGCCGCCGTAGCGAGCAGCGTTATTTGTCGAAACGATGGAGGATGCGATTGAGGGGTGTCGTCTGAGCTGTTCGACTGCCGAGCCGGGGGTGTAATCGTCGACAGAACCCGAAGCCTTGACGCTGGCGGCGAGGATGGACGAACGTCGAGAATCGGATCGCTTCAGTTCGGTGTGTAAATCACGGATTGCATCGTCGATGGAACTTGTCATAGACAGTCGCACAGCAGTGGCCTCGAGCTGGGCGATGTTCCCGACGTAGGCCCCAGATCGAGCCTGGGAGGTGATGTCGGGAGTGGGATGTTTGAGATCGAGGGAGCCCGAGTCGGAGGTTGTGCGAACGATTGTCCTCGGGCGCGGCTGGACGAACTTTGTGGTGGGTTGGACGCTTCCAACTCGAAGAGGAGAAGGGGAGGATGTATAGGAGGGAGAGGAAGCGTGGCCGTGGGTGTCGTGTGAGGAATGACCGTTGAGGTGGCCGTCTTGGTAGCCCGGTCGATGCCCAGGGGAAGCGGATTTGGTGCCAGTGCCAGTGGGTGAAGTGGATGCTGACATGTCCAGTGTGGCGCCTCGAGGAGCAGCAATAGAAGCAGCACTATCCGTACAGTGGGCGCTCGCTGGTGCAGTTGCTATCCCTGATGCAGGGAGCGCTGGCGCCTGAGCTGGCACTGACCCTGTGGGCGCTGGAGCAGTCTCGTATCGGTGCTGGTTTCTGTTCCAGAGGTCCATTCGATTCTGATGCGGGCCCCTGAGAGGCGAGATGCCGCTGGATGGGGCGCTGCTATTTTGGGCCGGCAAGTTGGTCGTATTAAGTGTTGCTGGCGAAATGAGTTTTTGCTGTGATTGTCGTCTATGCTGATCCTGCAGAGCTGAACTGTCGGTGTCCTGTCGATCTTTCTCTAGAGGACCCTGATTTAAGCCTCCATCGCGAGCGCATTGGCTAGTCGATGGATTTGAATCAACTCGACGGGAAGCATTGACAGTATCATCAACGGCACGTGTCGTTTCGGCGTTGCCGTCACCCGCAGCAGAGACAGCAGTCCCAAGATCTGCAGTGCGCTGGCTCTGAGTGCTGGGGTCCAGGTCTCTAGCGGATGGCCCTGTTGGTAATTGGTCCGAGGACGCTGTGGGCTTGTCGCCACCTGCACTAGCAGCTCCAGCATCAGCGACCATGGCACCAAAGCTGCTCATAATGGACTTTTCCGCGTCCAGAAAGCATGAGTCGTCTAACATGCTGAGTGGTGTTGAATTCTGGTCGGCCAGCGACTGGAACGAGACCGGCTCAGGACTCGTGGTGAGAGGGGTTGAGAGGGGAGAAGATAGGAGCACAGGGTCGGACTGGCCGTCATCCTTCTCGTGACCGCGGTTGGCGGGCTGTGATTGTGAGGGAGCAGTCATGATGGCTGCTTGTCGACCTGATGGGCAAAGCCGAGGCGATCCTGCGCCGAGTGGTCAAGGCAAGACAGGGGATTGCCGCCTCGGTGTCAGTTTAAATGTCTTGCGCTCAACGCAGACTCTGCTGGAGCTGTTCTGGATTCAGCTTGGTGGATAATCCAGACAAGGAAGTGGGTGCAAGGCGAAAGGGTAGGCTCCCCAGACCAAGAGCGCGACCTGGGTTGCCCATTCACAATTGGCGGGTGAGCTTGAAGAGGAATCGATATCGCGTTGCTAGGTGTGGTATCTCGAGGTCACGGGTCAACACCCCATGATATGACGGGCTGAAGTCGGTGTGTGCTTTGAGGTGTAGGGCGCTGCGGGCGTAGCAGCTTTGGTAGTAGTTAATTGATAGCGGGAAGCCGGTGTCTCGCAGTGGCTGATGAAGGTGGTAGCGAGGTCCCGTGGCGCGCCTGGGGTTGAGATAATGAAGTCGAGAACCTTGAAATCAAGACTGCGCTGCGCGATAGGGAAAAGAAGTAGGAGGAAAAAAGAAGTAGAGAGGAGATGGCTGGTTAAGGACAGCAGAGACACAATGGTCCAAGTGTGCAGATGAAGCTTGGGTCCTTGCGCAACAGTCGACGGGACGGGAACAAGGCGGGAAGGATCTTGTTGCAAATCAACCGGGGACGCAGATGGAGGATTTGAGTGGCTGAAGACTAGAAAGACGACAGGTCAGGTCAGAGAAGAAGAAACGAAAAACGACGCTCTGCCAGCGCAGCCTGAACTGACAAAGACCCTGCTCGTGAGATGATATCGAGTGGCTGCCGCGCACAGAGCAAGGTATCCCGGCGTGTGTTTCGCTCAAAGAGCAGGATGATCCAGGTACACAAGCAGGTACGTGCGGAAAGGCCCGCAGAGATGAGATGAGACAGACTCAAATGGATCCGTCCGTCGAGGGGAAGGGAAGGGAAGAGGGAATTGGTCCTAGCGACGAGTGCTCGCACAAGATGCAAACACAACGTGGCCGGGCAGGATAATGAGAATCAAACAGAAAGGCCGGCCCGTACCTGACGGCGCGCATTCGCAGGCGCAGTGCGACGAGTGACTGATGGATGGACAGACGAGACGAGAAAGCGATTCGCGCGGAGCTCGCTGCAGGCTCTTGAGCGGTCGAGATGGGACGGATGTCGCACGGGCAATGCGACCCTCGGGTCGGACTAGATGCAAGGTCCCGGGAGGACAAGAGACAAACGACGAAGCGGGGACGGGGGCGAGTATGAGAGGATGAGTGAGTTCCCGAGAGATGGATCCCGAGAAATAAGAAAAATCCCGAGAGGAGTAAAAGGCGATGGATTGTCCGGAACCGTTGATCCAAAAGTTGGAGGGCCTTGCGAGTGCGAGTCGCGTAAAAAGTTGGAGCTTCCAAGTTGGTCCAGGTCGGGAGTCCAGGATGGCAGCGCTGGGTTATAGTGGGACAAGAAGGGCAGTCAAAGAGTCTCTGTACGCCGATGCCGTTTCTGGTTGTTGAGAAGGACACTCACTGTTGACATTGATAAAGTAAACAAACCAAGCCGGAAAAAAAAGGTTTTAAGGATAAATCAATTCGGAGCGAATGCACACTCAAAGCTTGAGTGTGGTCTCCCCGGATGTCACACTCTCTTTGTTGAAGAGTGTGGATGTGGATTTAGAGGTACCCATCCCAAACTCTACGACTAAAGTTGATGCGCCTGCGTCTGGGGATGCGACTTATTCAAGCCAAATCTCTTCTAATGTCTTTTTACTGGCCGAATTGCCCAACTCTATCATCTCATCAAAAATCATCAAGGTGTTGAGATGCCTGCACGCCCTGAAGTCATTGACACCTTGAAGACGACCTCACGAAGCCGGGGTCTGGCTCCTCCACTTGCACTTCCACTTCGATCGGTGCGACTCATCAAAGGCACTAGAAACGTCCCCCTTCTCCACACCTTCGATCCTCTTCCCCAGTGACCAATGACGTAAAAAAGAAAGGAAAATGAAAGGGAAAGCAGAATTTTCTCTGCAGTCTTTTTTGTTTCGGATTGGGAAAAGTCTGTAAAGAAGTTATCTCTCTCTGGTCGGATATTCCCTCACCTTGTATTCCGAAGGATGAACACTGCATAAGGTAAGTCTGTTATCTGCCGCTGCTACGCTACCGCTACGTTCCCTCTATCCGTTATCTTGGTCGTCATTATCGTCATTGGGTCTGATCGCCTGCTCCCCCGGATTTCTTGGCCCGCCACATGGCTGCTGCTCACCAGGCTCCAATCGATAGCAACGCGATAAACAACAAGCAGCCTCTACTGAGCATAGTCACCGTCGCTGTCCCCTCGCCCTGAACTAGATACCCACCATCTCGTCATTTCAGCGTCTGCCCTGCTTTTTTCCCTGGCGGCAGCTCGACGCCATCGCCGACGCCAGACCCAACGGAAAGGAAGCCCACTCGTGCATCTTCCAGAGACCCTGGTCAATTACCTCGTGCGTGAATTCCCATAGGCTTGGTTGATGGTTTTGATGCTTTGGCTCTAGTCCCTACCCGCTCCGCTTTCTCCACGACAAAAGCCGGAGCTACTCCGTCTTCCGGTACAGCCCAGCACAGAGCGATGACGCTCGAGATCTGCATCCGGCAAGGTGTTGCGCTCTATGCGACAGCTGGGATTGGTCCTTGGTGATGCAAGACAAGGCACAGCCCGTCTTTGGTGAGCTTGAGCGGCTTCTGTCAGCCGAGCCACAGCCTGCAATCCAACTTGGCAACGACTGTGATGGATCATGACTTGCTGGAGTGGAAAACGCTGGATCCAAGCGTCTCTGTCTGACATTAACCGTTGACAAGGGCGCCATGATCAAGTCTCCATAAACAACCAACGGTCAAGCCCAGGTCCGCCGCCACCTCTGGGCAACGCGCAACAGCTTGAATCAACTCTCGACTCCTTCGTCGCCTCATTTGCCAGCCACTGTTGCACAAATCTCAAGTGGCGGCAGCCTCAAGACCACGTTTCCCATGCCATCCCGCAACAACCCTTGCTCGAGACAAGGGGGCACATAATTTCATGCAGGGGCATTGCGGTCCCTTTCGTCGCAACTTTAATGTGCCAGACTTGCTAAACCAAAACCGCCCCCTTTGCCTTTTGCTTTGACCTCGGCGGTTGGGCTTTTGGTGTAGCCGTGGCAGGGTTGTCCCTACGCACGCCGCATCCGGCTTTTACCTCTCCAACATCCGGGACGCCGGGTTTGTTTCTACCGTCATCCTTGTAGAAACACTTGAAGCTTCCATGGCAAGGAACATGATGCTTCTCTCTGTATTATTGACCAGCCTCATCGATATCAGGGTCTCGTCTATTTGCTGCACATCCTTGACTGACCCCTTCTTCCGATACTCTTCTCTTATTCAGCCTCAGACTACTACATATCGATTTTGCCTGGCAACTATTGACAGGGCCCCGTTACACCCAAGTGTCAGATCCATTCAGGGTATCTGTTCCCAGCCTTAGCATCGTCCTTATTACCGTCCCCGTCATTAAAACCCCTGCCCAGTCCATCTACCGACCCATTCTTAAACTGCCGAAATTCTGCTGCTTCAAACATCTTGAGCTCATGCTCCCACTCAGGCTCCACCTCAGTCTCCGACTCTTCCGCCAGGCGCTCATCTCTCCTCGGCTGTTCGAGCTTCTGTCGCTCCTCCAACGTGAGGTCGCTCTTTGCGGACCCAATCTTGAGGAATGGGATGAAAATCAGGGGAACTGATGCCACGCCAAATGCCATCCAGAAGGCCACCTTGTAGCTCTGTCGGAGCCCAAGGTGAGCCGTCTGTCCCACTGCAATGTCCGCAATGCCGAGGAAGAAGCTGATGCCTAGGAAGAGGATACTGTTGATGAATGCCCCGGCCAATCCTTGCCTATGACTTGGCATGTTTGTTGTCAGAAAGATATTGCTGACTGTAAAGGTTATATCGATGCCCATGGTACAGCACACCATGGGCGGAAACACCCACGCCCAATAGTTTGGGTTCTCAGGCATAAGAGCGAATAGCAGCATACTCGTTGCATTAGCCAAGCACGAGATGAACAGCAGAAGTCTGCCAGGAAGAAAATGCAGAGTGAATCCGCCGATGGTGCCGATGAGTAACCCACCGGCGAACAGAGGGATGTACCAGATGGCTGTCGTAAGCGGCGACTTGTGGAGCACCAGCTCTATGTAAAAGCTGGAGTAGAATAGGAAGATCCCGAAGGTGCCGAAACTCATGAACAACGCTGCAGTCAGACGCTTCATGCACTTTGGTGCGAAGAGGTCAGCTGGCAGGAGAGGATGCCTGGCCTTGTACGTCTCAACATACCATGCCACAATCAAGAGCATAATGCCGAGAACCAAGGTCACGATGATGTGCGGAGTAGCCCAGCCATTCCGAGCGTGCGAGCTATCCGTGAGGGCATAAACAATTAGAAGCAGTCCCGGCACAATTGTGGTGACTCCCCACCAGTCCATCGACATGTCGGCCCGCTTTCGGTTGTAGTCAAAGGGCACAGCGAGCAGCGAGATGACAGTGACGACAGCAAAGATGATGGTGCCGATCCAAAAGTACCACCGCCAGGTCAGGAACTCGGCGGAAAGCCCTCCGATTAGGATGCCGAGGAAGAAGCCAAGCGGCGCAAAGGCTCCATATAGGGCGAAGATGAGGTTCTTGCGTGGGCCGGGACGATAGATCTTGCCCATCAGCATGACGCCGCCTGGTAGGTATGCAGCTGGACCGAGACCCTGCAAGGCACGGCAGAAAATGAGCATGATGTAGTTCTTGCTGAAGCCCGCAACAAGAGTCCAGATGAAGAACCACAGGAGTCCGCCGTTGAAGACGAGGTAGCCGCCGTACATATCGCCGAGCCGGCCCATTGGAAGGAGCATAGCTCCTGTGACGAGGGAGAAGACGCTCGAAGGCCATGTCTGAGAGGCCTGGGGGATGTCGAGCTCTTTGGCCAGGGGAGGGAGGATGACATGGAAGCCACTGACGAAGAATTCCTAGTGCTTGGTTAGAGTCTGATAGGTGCTTTAAGGGGTGTCAGGTTGGACTTACAGCTAACAGCATGGAACTGAAGACTGATATACCAAAGCCTAGCTCAGCCCAGATTGACTTGAACACCTCTGGTCGTTGACGGCCGAGTTTCTCAACATCGACTGCAGATTCATGTTGCCCGTTGATGCTCTCTTCGTCTGAGGTCATGGTCTCTCACAGAACAGAATATAGAATATAGAGTTGAAATTGTCTATTCAAGGCTATGCCTGTCTGAGAACGAAGCTCACAGCAGCTCAGAGCACCGAAAGAGAGAGACTCGTCCATCCTTTGTACCCATCCCTCAACTCCCCCCGCCTCAGCTGCATCTTGGTCAATGCCCAAGCCATATCCCCAGGAACAAAGCCTCCCAGCAATGATTCCTTGGCTTCCCCTCGCGAGGTGTGGATGGAATTGCCTGGTTTGGGTTAGCGAGGAGACGGGGCTGACAAACACAATAGTTAACAAAACGCCTCACAACTCGATTATGACGACCGTTGGGTTGAGGGCTTAGTAAAGTTGTTGGTTGAACATTGGGAGGAGAGAGATTAAAATGACGACCGGGCAGCGAGGGAGAGACGATTATGACGGCTGGGTTGGAATCACTGCATGGTTATGATGACCGAGGGGGGACTGGGGGATAGTT
Organism: Fusarium liriodendri; assembly: GCA_023509735.1. Classification (NCBI taxonomy): domain Eukaryota; kingdom Fungi; phylum Ascomycota; class Sordariomycetes; order Hypocreales; family Nectriaceae; genus Fusarium; species Fusarium liriodendri. Next base: position 121,668 of record JALLKD010000573.1, on the reverse strand, counting down.
ATGACGACCGAAAGGAATGATTTGAGAGGGGTGATTACCAATTGCTTTTTGAAGAGAAACTTGGATTTATCAGCATTGAGAATTAGTTGGAGAATTGTACAGGCAGAGCAGATGAGTTACTCAGCTCCCTTTGGTCGTCATGAGTGGTGTTGATCCTGCTTCGAGGCAACTCGAAACTGGCTTTGTAAACCAACACTGTCTCTGTACACGCTGTTTGAGCATCTCGCCAAGCTACTAGTTGTTTCCAGATGCTTTACTCAAAGCTTTGATCACTTGAACTAAAGTCTTGCGACAGCTAAAAGCACATCTTCTAAGGTAGCAAGGTCTTGTCGAGGTTTGGAGAAGGTAAAGTTGTTGTAGTCACACTTGGTTGCCGTCGAGGGTGTAGGGTGGCTGGAGCATGAGGATCTTGGGCCCTCGAGAGGTTCGGTCACGCCCAAAATCTGGGGAACACGGCGTCGTATCTAGGTCTCGTTGATCGTAGACATGATTGACTGGCCTTGGCCTGGGAGAACCGGAGATGATATTTTCGTGTTGCGATGTGGTTGACAAATGTTAGATAGTCTGTAGGTGAGGACAGCCAGCAAAACACAGTAGTTGGAACGTTCATAAGCCAACACATATCTTTTTGTAAACTCTCCTATCTATGTGCAAGCCTCGAGTAAATTGCGCGCGAGGCGTACACGGGGTAACCTTCATCGTTGCACCTGAAAACTCGAGGACATCCTGTGTAGCACGCCTCGTGTTCTGGAGCAAGCCATGGAATAAGGTTGCACTCTGTAACAGGCAGACTTTAGATAAAACTCCGATAGCGGCGCTGACTGGACGATATTACTCAGTCGTACTGAATGATTTATCTATGGCCAGTCTGGCAATGCCCTGCTATGTTCTGCCACTCTGCTCAAGTGATGTATTGACATAGCCACGACGTCTAGGGAAAGATTCGACTGTGGCTAAATGACCTGGAACTGTGCCTCTTCTTGACATGCAAAAAGACGTTTGCCAAGAAATGAGCTTTGCATGCATATATTCTAGTCCCGTCACTTGATCTGGAACATCGTATGTTTGCTCGGTCAGATATCGTCATCTCGATCCCAAAATCTTGGTCACGGCAGTCATCGGCCGTTTACTTTTCAATCTCGACGCTAATGTTGACGCCAGATGAGATGAAGATCCAAAATACTGCACTCGGGTCAAGCGAAGCATGTGGAAGGGATGTCTACGAGATCCTCACGACGTCGCCGTTATTCCGCCATCGGCCACCCATCGGCCACCCGCATCCAACGATGACTTCCAAAAGTCAAGCGGGGGAACGCTACTCATGGTGACGGCGTAGAAAAGTACAGTAACACGCTCGCGATAGAGTTACAAGCCCGACGCCGTGTCAGGACCCTGCAGTACGACTACGCTGAGAAGATTCACGGGGTCAGTTCTCGACTCGTGCCTTTTCACCATTGTAGATCGTCGACTCGTTGAGAGGGGACGGACTGACGTCGTGTGTTTTCTCCCGTGAGACGGACCCTTGGCTCTCCGCGCCCGCGATCTGCAGCTTGGGAGAAGACGGTTGGCTGGGGATGAGAGACATGCATTCCAGAAGGTCTGATGGAGGGGGATTTTCCAGCTCCGATCGGCCGTCGGGGTGAGGAGGGGCACCGAACCCGCCCGTCAGCCAAGACGATGGGCGTTGGTATTGTTGTCCTGGTTAGAGTTCAGTCCGGCTGCCGCGGGCGCCACACCGGGAAACACATGGCTTGTGGAGTGCCGTGCACGGCGATCATTGAGGACGAGCGGGATGGGGGAGGGGAAGATGTTGAGATTGTTCTCAGCTGGGGAGAGGAGAGAAGAGATTCGACATGTGAAACATTCAATATGGCATCTGGGTTACACAAAGACTCTCGGCCTATGGCCGTTGCTGTGGTAGAATGTCACGGCGAGACCATCTGGGGCTGGATCTCGTTCTTTGCAGCAACAAAGAAAAGTGATGGGTTAATGTTCTAGAGCCCAGCTCGATTCAAGACATGCCGACAGGAGGGGGAGATTGCAACCCCAGAAAATCAGAGCAATGGGCACAATAAGGTTTCAGCGAGGTTCACCAGCCGAAGGGAGCGGTGTGTGAAAAGTAGCACCACCATCTGGACATGTATGTTTTCGCTTGAGCATCGCGCTTATATCCCGGCCAGGGGGGTTGGATTTCTTCCGGTGCTGGGAAAAGCAGGCTCGCATGGAGAATGGCCCACGTGTATCCTCTTTCAAGCGCAGGGATATCGGAGTAAGCTTTCAATAACGTGAGGTTAGGAAAAAGAAGGTGAGAGTACATAGTAACAAGTCAAGGGTTGGAAGACGCGGCCATCACCTGAGGGGGCCACAGCCCGCCACGGGTTTGTGAGCGCTTCACCGATTCGACAAGCGACGGGAGATGCTGACAAGGAGGACAGTACGGGGCTTAAAAAATGTCAGGAGAGTTGAGGATGGCGATGGGCTCAGATATAGAGCCGTGCACCGGGGTTTGACAGGTAAGCATATCTTGGCTATATCGTGATGGGTGAGAAAAAAGACGGATGTGTAGTCAGATATTGATGATAGAGGGGGGGTCTGCAAGGGGGAGGGGGGTCTCGCGTGTTTTGATGGCCTCGAAAGAATGGTAGGGTATCATTCCGGGGGATTTACTCGGCAGCTAGAACGATGCAGGCTTTTTGGTCGTGTTCTCAGCGGAGTACGGCAAACGGCAGCTTCTGGTGAGTGAGACAAGGGGGGAGAGGATGCATCTGGGGCTTGGGACATGGCAGATGCGGTGAGTGTGGGGGGTTTAGAAACAAGACAAGGGATGGAATGGGATGGATGTTGTGGACATGAAACTCCGCGAGAAACAAGGTCCCCGTTGGTGGTTGGGAACAACGATAACGACTTGGTTGTTTGCGAAAAGAAGCAGGTCTCACATCCTCGAGAGGGGGAGAAAAGTGGCTGAATGCAACGGTTCGACTGTGGTTGCGGGAGAGTCACTGTCATTGGCTGTCTCTCCTCGCAGGTTTGTGCTCAGATGTTTTCTCGTTGTCGCATTTCTCCCTCCCTCTCGGGGAGCCGCCCGCCGGTAGATGCTGGCTGGCTGCGTGGATGTATGTGGGTGTGACGACATGAGAGATGTGTGGATGGGATATGTAAAGATGGGATGCATTGCGTGGGGGGTAATGCATAATGGTCGATTGACCTTGGGAGATACAGATTCCTAGATGATTTGTCCATGGTTTGGAGGTTGAGTGCTTGTAGGAATACAAACTGTAAAGGACAGCACGTTGTAGAATAAACGAGTTGCCTATCTACGCGAGTCGGTGTGCTCAATAGGCAACTCGCAAGAGTCGATAGTAGACATGTCGTCTGCGAAATGTATCCCATGTAGAGTTGCATCCTTCCAAGGGATTGACGCGGGTGCGCCTTGTGTAACCCACGACAATCCCAACGGTGGTCATACAGGATGCGCATCTCTATCAACAACAGCAGATCGCAGCGCAGCAAGAAAAAAAGAGATAAAGGGACCCTTGAGGCTCTTGATTACGTGCTTCCCGAGAGGGTGTGAAGTATTGGATGCGCCGCAGAGATAGCCATGGGTAGGACGTGGGTTGGAGGAAAAAATAAGACGGCAGTACTCATACAGAGAGACCAGCATATATTTCTTGAAGGATATGTTGGAAAAAGTATAATACTATGTGATAAATCATGTATAGAAGACTTCTATCGTATCACCTTTTCTTGCACTACCTATTTTGCTGTCATTTCAACACTTCTCCAAAGACTCATAGTGCATCAACGTCCAAGTATTCGAGGCCATCTACTATTCTGGTGTCTGATCTATTATTTCATGACCCGCGTGGGAGGGTAGCAGCACAGCACATGCCGTGCAGCCTCAAAAGCTCGCATCTGCTGCCCGTGATTATTCTTGGATAGCCTCACGTTTCGCCACAATGGTGACGATGTGCCGGCCCTACTACAGGGTCACATTGCTGTAGAGCCGCAGCCGCATTAGGCCCTTTCACGGCCTACCCGTAGCTTGGTAGCGCATCGGGCAGTCTCCCGCTCAAAAAGTCTCCCCTTTTTTCTTTTTCTTTCTTTTTTTTTCACTCGTAAAGTTTCATGATTTCTTGTGTACTGTAACTCCGTTACCTCTAGGCTAAAAGAAAAGTGTCGGTGAAGGCAGCGCAACTGCAGGAACATCACGGCGGAAACACCCTAGCAGCGGGTCCTTGTTAGGCTCGTAGCCGCACCGGGCGACACGGCTTCGGGGGCCGGGGGCGGACGCGGAAGCATGTGGCGAGCTTCCTGCTGCACCTCAGAGGAGTCCTCTCGTTTCGAGTATGTGTGCTCGTGTGTGCTCTTAGGGGAAGGTCCAAGACCGATAGTGTCCTGTATTCCTGGACTGAGGCCTTGTTGGGGCCCTTGAAGTGAGGCCTTGCGGCGCTGCTGCTGCCAGGCCTCCCCCTACAGGGCCACAAACAGGAGAGATCAAAGCGCGGACATCGCCCACCGGTGGAAAGAGGGCATCACATGGCAGCCCGGCCGAGTAATGGATGGCTCTTGGTTTCGCCGCGGCGCCGGGCGTAGACAGGTGTGTGTGCGTGTGCGTGTGTGTGTTTAGGCAAAAAACAACACCATCGGCCCTGTCGTCAGCTCGAATGTCGGTATCATACAGGGTCAATGGCGAATGCGTCTCGTACCCTCGTGAAAAGCTTCATTAAACGTCTCTGACGACTGGAATTGTTGGACATGGGCTGCCGAGGGACTCGTGCTTGGTTGTGTCGCTGACGTTGCTCAAGTCTCAGAGATTTACGGAATCGTTCATTTTCTGATCAGAGGTAGCTGACATGTGCGAGTATGAGGCTCTGCGACTGTGAGGCCTGAGTCATACGCTCATATTCGCCAAGATGGAATGATCTCAGGACAGTGCGATGACTGGATATACTTGATCGCACTGCCTCAGTACCCCCTTGGCTCAATCTCCCCATGTTAATGAAACCCCACCATCATGGTGGCAGGGCTCAGAGACACCCCCACCAATTCCTCATGTCTCTGACGGTGACGACCTGGACAGAATGGATAGGTCACCGGTTTCGGCGTGGGCGTTTTGTGGGAGGTGCAGCAGAAAAAAAAACACCAAACCCCATGGGCAGCACGGCAACCCGCACATCGTCAAGTCTCCCCCAGATGACGATCCAATGCCATACGTAGATGAGTGACGATGCCGTGTCCCCAAATTCTTGAACCGTCCCCTGGCAATGGGGCCACGGGCATCATCATGGTCGCCACCCGGTCCCCTAGATCCCTAAGCTTCTCCCCTCCCAGGGTATGACAAGGACCCTTGCGTTCCAGGGGCTTTACTCTGTCGGGAACAGGTGTCCGGCTAGCTGGCTGGCTAGCTGGCTGGCCTCTTCTTGTCTCTGGGTGATATGGCCGCGACTCGGCCGTATCCGACACCAGAGAACTGGGCAGCTGGACAAGGACAGTTGAGAAAACGGGCTTGGGATGGCGTAGCGTAGAGGGAGGCAGGCGATGACTGTGGCGGTACCTTTTTTCGGCCGCCTCCAATTCAGTTCGTATGAAGAGTCTGACGCTACTGTGGCCTGGCATAGCACCGCGGGCACAGCACCGCACAGCACGTAGCAAGCGCTGGAGGGAGTCCGGATTGTCGGTGGGGGTGTCGTTGTGTACGAATCGTTGTCCGTGGATTTGATTGAAATGTGAACTTGTGACCGCCGGCGCCGGGCGATGGATGTTCTGTTCATCAAGTACCTGGACTACCGCAAACGAACTATTCTGGTACCTGTTGCCCCAGTCCATCCCAGTCCGTCCATCCCGTCCACGCCTGTCTCTCTCTTGGTTGCGTTGCTTTGCGTCCGCCCCGCCCGCCTTGTTATCCCCCCATGAGTATCTCGTCTTTAGTACTAAATAAGCCCAAAATCCAAGTTCGCGCACTCCGCTCTCATCGCTTTTCCAACGTTTCTTGTGTCATTGTCGTCACTTACCAATTCTGAACCATTCATCACATCGTCGGTTCTACATCTACTAGACACACATACATCTACACTCTTCATTGCCCAGTTGCATCTTATCTGTTGTTATTTCCCCCTGCGTGCAGCTCATCGCTTCCTTATTTTTGTCTACCCCTCCGACAAACAGCACCTACCGCACGCACAGCACAAGCCAAGGCAAGGTTCGCGCAGCAGCGCACACACAGGCCAACCTCGAGAAGCCAGTCACGAGTCATCCCGCCCTCGCCGACCCCTTCGCTCGTTTCGTTTCTTCCTTCCATCATGGCAGCGCCAGATAAACCACGGCGACGGTTTGCTCCCGAGCCCATTGAGACCACCTTTGAGACGTTTAGGAGCAAGACGGGAAAGCAGAAACAGGTTTTGAGCAGCCAAAAGAACAACCACAACGATCAGTACCAACCCAAGACACCGCCCTGCACCATGGGCCCCAACCCAGAGCCCACCCCCGAGGCTTCACCTCGAGAACCCTCACCCGTTCCCCAGGAGTTGCGCCCGAAGCGACGCTTCGCTCCTCAGTTGATCGAGACCTCGCGCAGAAGTCGCCGGGTCGGAGACACCGGTCCTGCCACGAAACCCACCGACAAGACCGACATCACCCCTTACACCAGAAACATCTACACCGCCACAAAGCACCGTGGGAGGCGGCGAGGTGACGGCCGTGACGATGAGGAGTCTCCCGTCGCCAACGGCGCCCGGCGCCGCGAGTCGGAGGATGAGAATGTCATGTCGTATTTGCTAGAGCTTGCCGCCAAGGAGGCTGAGCGCCAGATGCAGGAGGCTGCCCTCGCTGCCTTTCCCAACAGCCACCAACGTGAAGGCAACGTTGACCACTTCTACTTCCGTGAGAGTTCTGGTAGCGACAACTCCCCAGAAAGTACATCGCCCGTTCATCACGGCCACCATGGTCAACCCATTGGAGCTCACCACAATGTGCGGCGGCAGTCGTCGGATGCGAACATGTCCTGGTGGCAGAAGCACATGCAAGAGCACGCTGAGCAGGTTCAGGAGCAGAAGCATGATGATCCCATGGTGCTGGACGAGCCAGAGACCAAGCCGGGCGAAATGGCGACGCTCGCCGAAGAGCCCCACGAGGACCACACGGCGCGCAAGCAAGGTGAGGATACGGCGATGCGGACAGACACGGCCGACCTCGACAAGATGGACCTGACCGCTCCTCCGGATCCGATGTGGATCACGTCAAACAACCAGCACGCGCCCCCCGCCGGCAGGAAGAGGTCATCGCCCGGCGCTCCAGGCCCCATTGGGGAGACGTACATGCCACTGCTCCAGACAGATTCTTATCTGACGGCCGAGCAGACTAATAAGGCCTCCTCCCCGGCACCTGCGCCATCCCGGCACATTGGTGAATCTCCGATGCCCTACATCCCCTCGGCGCCGTCCGGCAGATCTGATGTGCCATACGCCAAAGCTTCTCAGATCCCCCCAGACACCGGCGGCTTTCGCAACTCGGGACGAGGCTTCGCTCGCCCATTCGGAGGCTTCGGTCACAGATCTCCAGCTCCCCCGTTCCAGAAGAGGCGCCAGGCGGTATCTCCACCCATGCTGGGCAAGGATCTCGTCTTTCGGAGGTGTCCGTCGCCCAAGCAGACCAAGCTGGAGCCAGACCACCCATTCGCAGAGCGCCATGCCGAGGAGAAGTACCGGGATCTTTCGGGAGAAAAGGGTCTCTGGCGAGGATACTGCTTCAGATCCGAATCGAATGATGCCTACTTGGTGCCAGCAGACCTGCATGCCCCACCCATGCTCAGAACCCCCAAGCCGCCGGCTACTCCCGGCAACGCCTCGCATATCAGCTCTCCAAGCTTTACGGATGAGCCCGCCGCTATCAACGGTGCTAACGGTCTATTCAACGGCCAGACCAATGGCCAGACCAATGGTACCAAGGAGCACCGAACCCGGGCCGGCAACCCCAAGGGTCTACACATGCTCCACGGCATCGACGAGCGGCTTCAGCAGGAAAAGGCCCACGTCGAGCTTGAGGAGAAGATTGCCCAGGAGTTTGATGACAGTTTCGTCACTCAGGTGTACAACTATCTATCACTAGGATACCCCGCCATGGCACGAGCCTTTGATGAGGAGCTGTCTCACATCAGTCTTATGAGCATTGATGATCTCGAGAGAGATGATGACCAACAGCTCGCCAAGGGTCACCTGGTCGAGGCCGACGACGGCACGCCCCGAGACAAGAGATGCCCTCGATGGCGAGCTCTTCGAACTTATATCAAGGAGTGGGCCAGACAGCACCCCAACCTCGACAGCATGGATCCTGTTGGGTGGGGAGTCCGAGAACGACGGGGCAGCTGGGCTGTCTGAGCTGCACGTCTTTTCTTCCAGAAGTTTTTTTACTCATGCGGTTATACTCTGTTCGCATACGCCACGTTTTATTTCCGAAGCACGAAGTCTTTCTCAGAAGAGTTGATTGCAGTGTTTACTTTTTTATTATTTTGGGCCTGAGTTTCTATTAACCATCGGCGGGCGTTACCTTGCAAGCGTCTGCTATGAACGCAGACCTGCAATTGTCATTTTTGAGCAAGAAGCATCCATGGAGGGTACATATGGAAAGCCCCCAAGAGCATGTTTAGTGTGTTCGAGTTGTGTGTTTTATGACCAAGGGGAGGAGGAAGGTGAAAAAAGAACGAGAGAGAGGGTGAAGATAAAGCTTTGGTACCTGTTTGAGTTGCTGCTACAAGGCGGGTAGATGATTAGACCACAAGCGAAATACTGTTTTTCGTAGATGAAACATCAAAGATGATGAAAAGGATCAGGGGAGGAAAGGGAGAAGGCATGATGTGTGCGAGTGGTGTTCGCACAAATGTACATGAATGAATGGTCGAGTGTGAGAGATGATGATCAAGCTCTTGGTGGGCTCTTTGCTCCGACGGGAGTGGAATACATGACATCCGGTCCGGGCCGGACTGAGAAGACACTTTTTTTCATGACCTGTTTATGTGTGTGTGTGAATGTGAAGTTAATCTGATAAGAGAGTGCGTTGGAATTGGCCATCTGATTATTGTTTCGAAGCTGCTCTCTTGCTCACTCGCCTCGATAACCTTCATGTTAAATCCCATCAAGTTTCAATAAACGGTGCCTTAGATGTGCAGCTGTTCCATGATGATCATGTACGGTAAGGATTATCCCTCGTAACTCATCCTCCAAGTTACAGCTTCGAGGGGGTATCGCGTCTCCCGCTCTCCTCAACGACCATCCATGGCTTTCCCCCTACATCAATAACATCACCTTCGCTCAGATTCTCCCCCTTCAAGATCTTCTCACAAGGCAGTCCAATCTCTCCAATCTTCACTGTCCTCTTCCATTCCTCATCCCACTCCCATCTCTCCAGCGCAACATCATCCCCAACCCTTACAAAACCCTGCATATGTCTTCCTAACCTCACAACCGAACCCCTCGTGCGGTGCTCATCGTCATGAAGCTGAACCACCAGAACCCTCACACCGCCCTCACCAGGGACGGCGGTGGGGTCGACGTCGTGCCAAAGCTCCTCATACTCGCCGTCGGCGCCCGTGTCTGGGTTGAGCATGGAGCCCTTCTCAAGGACAAGGTCGTCGGGCTGGGAGTACATGAAGCCCGCGTCGGGGAAGAGCTGTGGCGTCAAAGTGCGGGATGAGATCCACTGGTGGAAGGCTGAGTAGGATGCTAGCTTGCCAGTTGAGTCGGGACGCTTGGTCGAGATTGAGATGCCGGCGATGCCCCATTCTAGGCGAGACAAGGGCAGAGGGTCTGGAACTAGTTAATTGAGTGATATCGGATGGAGAGAGACGTGCTTACCATGTTGACCGGTCCAGGGCCCTTGGTGGCCTTCAGGCAGGTAGATACGCAGGTCAACAAAGTGCCGCCCGGGAGAGGTGAGAACGAGGGTGGAGGTTGGCTCACTGGCCTCCTCGGGGACCCAGCGGATCCATTTGCGTACTGAGATGCTGCCCATTTTGATACGGTTCAAAGGTCACGGTTGAGGGACTGTAGATGTGTGAATAGAGTTGCAGCTGGGTTCTTATGCACGGATGGGGAGTGGATCTGGAGGCGGAGGCACGCGGACACTTACCTAGACCAAGAATGAGGAAATGGCAGACTACACAAGGCCTTTCGGCGTGCTATAGGGATGCAACTTAGACTAAAATAAATAAACGAAAATATGATATAAATTAATTATACTCTAAAGTCTATATGAAATCTTAGATTTATCATCAAAAGCCTTTTATGCTACGATTCATTAGCATATTAAAGGCAGAGTACTTGCGAAGTGTCCACGTTTTTTCTTGGACTGCTAGGCGGGGCCGATGATGGGGTTGACAAGCCAAAAGGCGTCGAATCCACAGAGGAAGATGCACTTGCTTGGTAATTCAATTGTTGCTATATAGAATTGAGGCTAGTGTCGAGAATTTGACATGTAATAACTGGTCGCCTGTGTAATCAACATTGCACTTTAACTGGAAGAGGGTGCATTATCGCCATCTGTCGTGGTCTGCCTCCTGTCGACAACGGAAGCAATTATACCAACAAAAATCCAAATGATACCCGATACCGTGACAGCGGGGAGAAGGACTCGGCTACTGGGCGCAACTTGTAGTCTGTATCTTAGCACCCCCAAAGCAGAGAGGATACAGAGAAGCGACATGCATCTCAGGAAGGCAGCCCATTTCAGGGCTACATCCATCCGCCCCATGAGAAACTCAAAGAAATACCAAGCGACTTCCAAACAGATACAAACACCAAGGGTCCATAAGAACTCCTTTGGAGAACCCCCGCTAACGGCGATAGGTAAAACAGCAGCTAAGGCAGCTAGACAGAGAAAAAGAAGAATAGCAAACAATTTGATCCATGGCGGTCGCGGGCCTCTGAAAGCTATACAATTGCGCGAGGCGAGGACTGGAAAGACACAACTACCCACAGCTGCATTGAGGAAGTAGGTGGAAGTGAAGGAGGCGAGATGTCCCCCCTCGGTTTCTATTATCCATGAGCCCAGAAACTCGTTTACCGAGATAGCCGTAAGCGCACTCAAAACCATCCCGTGGACTGCCGTTTTAGTGAGGCTATTCCCGTTCATGTGCGGGATCCAGAGTGTACACGATATCCAGAGGGACTGCAGTAGAGGATTGAAGATGAAAAAGGAGAACGCAAGCATGCTGAGTGGTTCGAAGATGCCAGGTTCTTGGTCTGAAACGAAGTAGATGCCGACTTCGATGCCAGCAACCACAGCCAGGAAGAACGCTCCACAGTATGTAATGGAGTGGGTGTGTGAATGATCCAATTCAACTCGTACGTCATCCTGGGCTTCATCTCTCTCCAGCTGGTCCAGGATCTCCAAGGCTATCCGGCTCGGCCTCTGCCGCCACCTGTTTGCTGACGCTCCGAAGGGTAGGAAGTGCTCCAGAATCGCCGCCAGCGGCGCCACAACCAGCAGCACAGGCAGGACCTGGCCAAATGTCCACTCGTTTTCCTCTTTGGGGCCAAGGTGCCTCACCTTCGAGTATCGTCTAGTAACCCACATAGCTGAAACAGCCAGCCAGTACACCTACGCGACAATCTGGTGAGAATGAGAACGTAGAGATCAGGGAGGGGTAATACCTCTCCAAGGAAAGACGTAAATAAAGCAATATAGATAACAACTAATAGATTGCATACGACGGAGATTTGTCCTGTGACATAGAACGAGACGAAAGTTCGAATATCCCGTGGTCGGGCAGCTTCACCATGGTCATGCTGACGTCTCATCGCTATGGCATTTAGTTGAGCTGGAACCTTTCGAAGAGACCCCTCGAAAGCTTTCGACATCTTTGCCAGGCGTATTGAAAAGCCATATGCGAGAAGGATAAGCGTCTTGATCATAGATTCGAATGCCACTGATTCGGCGTCCATCTTCTTGCCGAAGTAGCAAATAGCAAAGTCTGGGGCCCCGCTGGCATCCTTGCCATCCCAATTGAAGTAGCCAGCGAGGCCAACAGCCACTGCCAAAAAGACCAGCACGATGAACATTAAAGTGACGCGCCAGATCCTTGGGCCAGGATTGTTTGATAGGTGATTTCGAAGGAATGACAGAGCTGCCAGGTGTGTCAAGGAAGACAGCCACACCAGGTAGACTGTCAACTGCCAGTGGTAACTCTGCAGTCCACAACTCAACGCGATGTAGCCGCTGATCATGACTGCTAACCCAGTAAATATCTGGATGTCTGCATACATGATCATGCACTGGAGTTTGTGAACATTGACGTAGACAGAGCAGGTTTGGAGTTGCTACCTTGTTCAGTGCGAGCTCCAGCTGGTTGGACCGAAGCCATTCAGAGTGTTGCAAGCTCCGAAGACCGGGCAGATTGCGAACAGCATACAGAAATAAGTAATCAGCGGTATTGGGATACTGACAAGATGTTTTCTTGCCTGGCTGCCGAAAGGGGTCGAGTTTGGGGTTGTAGGCCACCAGATAATAGCCGATGAGCAACAGCACAACCATCCACGCGGTAGCGAAGAAGGCTACTGTGACCTAATTAAGAAGTAGTCAGTTTGAATGTCGTACTTTCTAATATGGGAGAGTTTCATACCCCTATGCCTGAAATGTCGGCATACGCACTGATCTCTGTAGGATGCGCGGAGCAGTTGTAGGTACAGGTATCTGACATTACGAATCGTACAAAAGCCCAGAATTAAGCGACAGGATACTTGCAGAATGATTAAGAGAGAAAGAGAAGGATAGAAATGAAAAAGAAGAGGGGGGGGAAACGGGATAAATTTATGAGGTTTGTCTCACCCACCCGCGATCAGGCTGGTGGTTGAGCTGCCATGTATGGCCAAAAGTCGCAAGCAGGCTGCGACGCCATGCAGCTGTGCTTTGTGACGTGATAGGATAGATCAAAGAGCTGAACAACCAATTCAGCTGGAAATTCATGTTGTTTCTTCTCGTGCTTGGGCTACTAAAGTCCCTGGCCAACGAAGCAGAGGTGGGCGACCGCAGATAAGCCAGTAGGCTGAGCGTTGCAGAACACAGCCGGGCTTCGTTGAAGGACCAGGAACTTCTCGAAGCACCCGGGTATTGCAATACGTTTATTGACTCCAATTACGTCTCTTACCTCTACACACTATGGTGTTTCACAGTTTGCCATCCCTTCACATCTTTGGGGTAGACTCTTGGACGCCAAGTCTCAATTACACAGGACATCCAATCGCACTGAGATTCAGACAGAGCAATTACCTTTTAGAAGAATATTAAGTTTTCGAATAAATTGAAGTGAGTTCCTAGAACTTATTCTCGAATTGCAACTCCAGATCAAGGGTAAGGGGTAGGCGACTTCCACGCGCTACTACGGACACTCGCATCCAATACCAATCCACTCTACCCTCGCGCGATATAACTCGACGTTCCCAAATACTCGAAGACGGATTTAAGGGGGAAATGCCATCTGGTGCTTGTAACGAAAGTGGAAAGCCGCCGCAGGGTGAGCCAAACAGGTAAATTGCCCCCCTGGCCGGCCGGACCTGAGTGAGAATCCCGACACGCCGACACCCCGATGGACCGAGATCGACAACGCTATAGTCTAAGAAACCTCAAAGTTTTGTTTCAATAGTCTAAACCTGCTAAACTCATTAGACCACGATTCTAAACGTTTTGACGAGACTGTTGCGATAATAGGTTGAACACCATGAAGCCGGACACGACCACCCGCATTCGACGATGGTGACTCCTTCAACCTGACTTATTGGCCTCGCCAAACTCCTATCCATTAAGCTTATTAACAAGAAAGTTTCCACCTTAAAAGAACTCGCCTGGCCATGAAACGCTGGCGAACTCGCTTACCGCCCGTCCAAGCGCCAAGGCGTCAGAGAAGTCTCCGTGGCATGTTTCCATAGACATGGGTTTGAAACGTGCAAATGGATCCTCAGCCTTGACGACGGGCCTCTACAGAGACTCGGAGCCGAATGCCCAGGCGGAGATTCTGTCGTCCGCCAAACGGAGCTTTCGAGGTTGACACGTCTTGGTGGTCCCTGGTTTAATTAAATTGAAAAGGTTATCGGATGATGACGACGCGGGAGGTCGTGGGATGGTGTTTAAAACAACGTCGGTTCCTCGCTGGGAGTGACATGTTTTGAAGCTTCAACTCACTTTCGTTCAGTAATCACTTCCTTTCGTTACTCTTTTTCCATACATTCTTTCTTTTGCTCATAAACGGCCGTGCCGTCTCCAGTTATAACAACAATGAAGTCTTACGCCCTTCTTTCTCTCCTCCCGGCCGTCCTGGCCTGCGCCAACCCCAAGACCAACGAGTGCGCCAAGGCCGTTGCCGCCAACGGCTCGTCTTTCTGCTCTTCCTTGAGCGAGACTGCTGAGCTTCCCTCGTGGGCTTCTGCCTGCAGCAAGAAGAACCTGGCCAAGGAGTGCGCGTGCCAGTTTGCCGCCGGCGGCGACTCTGCTCCTGCTCCCGCCTCCGAGGCTGCTGAGGAGCCTGCTCAGACTCAGGCCCCTGCTGCTACTACGCTTGCTACTGTCGTTGCTCCCTCGGCTGTTGCTTCTAGCGCTCCTGTTGAGGAGGAGCCCGTTGAGGTTCCCGCTTCTTCCGCTGCTGGAAGCTCTCCTGCTACTTCTGCTGCTGCTTCGCAGCCTTCCTCTCCTGCTGGTGGAGAGGCTACTGAGGGTGGTAGCTGCGGTGCTGCCGCTGTTGATGAGCTCGTCGGCTACGGTGATGGAACCACTGGTGGTGGTAGCGGAGAGGGTGTCACTGTCACTTCTTGCGCAGACCTCACCTCTGCTGTTGCCAACGGCGGTGTCATCAAGATTGATGGCCAGCTCTCTGGCTGCGACATCATCCGCCTTGAGGGCGACACCACCATCCTCGGTGTTGGCTCTGGCTCCGGTAAGCAATCCCCAAGTCAAACATGTCATACGTCGCTAACACATCTCATTAGGTCTCGTCGGTGGCGGTTTCCGCATGAAGGACGTTTCCAACGTCATCCTCCGCAACCTCAAGATGAGCAACCCTCCCGAGGGCATGGATCTGATCGACATCGAGAGCTCCACCTACATCTGGGTCGACCACTGCGACCTCTCGGCCGAGGGTATCACCGGCGACAAGGACCACTACGATGGTCTCTGCGACGCCAAGCGTGGCTCCGACTTTATCACCATCAGCTGGACCAAGTTCTCCGACCACTGGAAGGCCAGCCTGATCGGCCACAGCGACAGCGCCAGCGCTGATGACACTGGCAAGCTCCACGTCACCTACCACCACAACTACTGGTCCAACATCAACTCGCGTGCTCCCTCTATTCGCTTCGGTACCGCCCATATCTACAGCAGCTGCTACGAGGATGTTCCCACCTCTGGTGTCAACTCTCGCATGGGTGCTCAGGTGCTCGTCGAGCAGAACTCGTTCAACAACGTCCAGCACGCCATCGTCACCAACCTCGACAGCAAGGAGGAGGGTTTCGCCTCCCAGAAGAACAACATCTTCACCAACAGCGACACCCAGATCACCCAGGAGAAGGAGTTTACTCCTCCCTACAGCTACACGTGAGTCAAGAAGTATGCCCGTGAAGTTGAGACATGACGCTAACTTGTAATAATAGCACCGACCCTGCCAGCTGCATTTGCGAGCTCGTCAAGGCCAAGGCCGGTACTGGAGTTGTCGCTTAGATGATGAGACGAGGGAATCAAGAAAAGGGCAGTTCCCGCCCGATCAAGGATTGATCAAGGGACGTTCATCGACAGATGACATTATTCTGGACACTTATTCAGGCCATTTGAGCCCATGTACATATTACTGTTAAATAGTGGACTGCTCAATGCTAATGCCAGGTTGACCCTGCAATCAATTGTCTCTGTTTTATTCGGCCGAATAGGTGAGGGGGGAATTTAATGGTGATTCGCCCTTGGTAGATATTGCGAGGGTTGGTCTTCTAAGGGAGATGTGCCGATTTGTTTGGAACATCAAGGGATCCATAACAACCCTTTGGCTCGATATGTCTCGGATGATGATACTCGACAAGGCCGTCTCCATCAATTAAGAAGAAGCATGTCGCCCATCTATTTGGTTCTTCAGATATGCCAAGATGGACGTTCAAGACTGGCAGGCAAGCAGACTCAGACTCAGAAGTAGTCGGTATCTTCAAGACGGCAATGTGAAGCCATGGCCTTCGAGTATTCAGGTTCAAATACTCGGTGCAGAGGGGAGTGGACGACACAGTCTTCTGGATAGGGTGAGTAACGACTTTCTAGCACAAAGTCGACTCTGACGGTTTCCCAGATATGTCTCGACGAGTTCATCCCCAACGACGACCCCTTCACAGAACGCGACAGCGCCCACAAACAAACCCATCTCCGCGGCCTCGCCTGCAACGTCTGGTTCGAGACGCCCATCTCCCTCACATCCCACAGCGACGGATTCGCCCTCTCAAAGCAAGAGCTCTTCTACTGGCTCACCCGCGGCATGCGCGACTGCGACGCCCTCATATTAGTTTACGACCTCACAGACCCCAGCAGCTTCCGGGAGCTGTGCGAGTTTTGCGCCCGCTGCGAGCTCGAGGGCGTTGGGGTGGCGCCTGGGTCCAGTCTGCCGTGTCTTGTTGTTGGCGCAAAGGCGGACTTGCCGAACCAGGAGCATCTTCATGATGGGGAGAGGTTGGCTAAGCGTCTGGGAGGTCGCTTCGTCACATGCTCCTCACGAACGGGAGAAGGCTTTCCGGAACTAATGGAGGAGGCGATCGGACCGGTGGTGGATGCAAGGACGGCGCTTATACAGGAGAGCGAGGAAATGCTGGGCGAGGCAATACGGACGCTGCTGGCATGGGCAGGAGAAAAGAGGACGGGATTGAGAAAACGACTGAGCAAAAGGAAAAGGACATCAGAACTTCGACGGCCAGTGTCACGACCGAGATGCACGGGAGCACCTCCACGATGGACAATGAGGAGCTTGATCTCTCTACCTCTATGCCAGAGCATGCAGGGAATGAGTAGCTTCGACTCGGAGAACAGCGAAGCTTCGCTTCTAATCCCGTGTCCGCCGGAGTGGCAGCTCTCGGTGGACCTCGTCGAGCCGGCCGCGACAGACTGGGCGCCGAGGTTCTAAGCCGGTAGAGTTCGGTGCAAGCTCCGGTAGAAAACAGCGGGGCCGCCCCGAAGAACCGGGCACGGCCCGAGACTGGGCCGACGACATGTGTCAAAGACACAAAGAGGTTTCCTGGCTGATTTTCATAATTACTTCATGATCAACCTTCTCCCCCACGTTGTCAGCGTGGACAGGGGGGCAACACACTGGAGCGTCTACGCTAGCTGGGTAATTTCCTCCCAAGTTGGAGAACCCGGAGGGTTTTAAACACTGCGGGGAGTTGGAGTAGACAGGGCCGGGTTCAAGTTGGAGATGATATCTTGTACGTAATGAGCGACAGAAGGATTTTCACTTTACATTTTTAATTGTGGTTCTTATTACTTGACACGTGGTGAAAGAGCATCATTCACAGGAAATTTATGCGAGAGATATGTGAGAGATGTTACTGTTTGCTGGATGTATAACCCACTGACGGGCCACGACCCCAACTCTTTACATGCTTGACAAAGTGTGCCCGCAAACCACCTAACCCACACGGTTTAGCTTCGCCGGCGTAATCAGCTGGGACCGGTCTACTCAACACCCCTTGCAATCGGCATCCAGGGTCGGCTAATGCAAAGGGGGACTCGGCCACGTTTTCTTGGTGTGCGTTCCCACGCCATCAGGCCATGCAAGTGTCGGTGCCTACCGCTCACGGGCTGATTTTCTGTTTTTGGAAGTAGTCTCACAGATTGAAGAGGGGGAGAGACAGGCTGGAAGTTGTTGTCCGGAGGCTCCTGTGATCTCTGCCAAGACTGACGAATTGTTCGTTCATTGGTGCTGGTATAATGGATTGCATCTGCCAAGATGGTAGACTTTGGTGTTGAGGCACTAGTCTCCGGAACCAAGCTCACAGAGTTTTCTGGAACATTGTGAGAATTGACTCTTGTCAAGGATGATTGATCCTGGGTTTGAAGCACCATACAACACCCTCGGATTGAGTGAAATCGGCGCGAATATCCGATATTCTAGCAACGTGGTGAAACGTAGAAGCAGTGTGCGATGCGACTCTGTGGCGAAACACTTATGAGATTGGTGGGCGCTTGAATCTAGTTATGCAGTAGTTATGCCAGGCTATTTAGGCTGTATCTTCTCTCCCACTAGCAAAATGACGGAGTCGAGTGTTTGAGACGAGGAGAGCAAGATATCCGAGCCTAGCACCCTTTTGGTCACGCGGAGAGAAGAAAAACAAGAAACTCACAAGCACAAGATAAGCTCAAGCCAAGCCTAAGCTAGTGTTGTCGATCATTAAGCGCTACGTTACCCCAAACCCGCGCTCCGGAGGCACAGCAAAGTGTCTTCGTATTTTTCGGTCAAATTCTCTAAAATGCGGCTAGCACGGCAGAGAGAGCGAGACCGATATTGAGAACCCTTGTAAGGAGTGACCAAAGGTTCCCCGGAGTGCCTGTGGTATGCCGTCGGGGCTTACCCATGATAAGCAATCTTGCGTCTCAGCTGCGCCTCTTATGCGTTAGCCTGTCGGTTTTTCGGGAGTTGAACCGCTGTAGTTGTAATGTATTGGAAGCCTGTGCGACAAGCCAGGGCTGCGGCCCGGTGCAACGTCTGTGTTGTTAGTCTGAGAGTTTGGCAGATCAGAGTCAAGATCAATAGGCAATCACCAGATGAGAGAAGAGGTATCACAAGAGCAGAGAAGAAAGTTTTGAATGCCTCTAAATCATGACCGAGGTTCAATTTCAATTATCAAATGCCTCAAAATTTGTGAAGCCTGTATCCCAATTCGCATGCATTTCCGTCCGTCTCGTCATCTCAGGAACCAATCCTCTATGGCCCAATCCCAGCCGCCTCTTGATGCTTTTGCGCATTAACCAAGGCAGTGAGTCATATGTACAATTCAAAGCGATATCCTGTAAGATGTTCTGCAAGATGTCGCGTCGCTAGCTTGTCGCTTAGACGGTGTATCGGAAGAAGGTGGCGTTGTCGCCAGAGTCCTGCTCCAACTCCTTCTCGGCGCGGGTGTACTCATGGGGAGCCTTGTGAGTGTTGTCGCGGCGGGCGTTCTCGCGGCGGAGGTAGATGGTCATGAAGATGGAGAGGATGCAGCTCATGGTGGTAGTACCAATGAGGGTAGCGTGGCCGGACTTGTAGTGAGGAGCATCGTCCTTGCGGTAGACAAAGCCAGAGACGGCACCACCGAGGTTACCCTGTTGATTCGTGTTAGTGAGACTGTGGCTTCTGTCGTGCAGATGAGGATCAACTTACGAAGCCGACGTGCATGGCAATACCGACACCTCGCTTGAGGGAACCACCGATGTTGTTGCCGTTCCAGGCGACACCCTGAGGAACGTTGGGGTAGATACCGCAGGTGATCATGAAGGCACCGAAGTACTTGGCACCGTTGGACTCGACAGCAGCAAGAATGACAAAGCCGATGATGCTGTAGACAGGAATGTTAGTGAATTGAGGCTTAAGACGGTCGCGCCAAGCCGGAGTCGGCTTCCGGGTCTGGGCCCTTGGCGATTTGGAGAGAATTGGAGAAGGGAGGACTTACGCGACACAGCAGAAGAAGATCATGTAGATACCACGCTGACCGTGCTTATCAGCGGCGTAGCCACCGGCGATGGTGAACAGGCAGGCGACGACATAGGGAGGAACAGTCATGAGCTGAGCCATCTCGTTGGTGTAGCCGAGACCCTTGACAATGGTGGGCAGGAAGATGGAGATGGAGTAGAGAGGAGTGTAGATGCCGATGGTGATGACCATGTGGACCCAGATCTTCCAGTCCTTGAGGGCATCACGGAAGAACTGCCACTTGAACTCATCAGAGAGAACGGATCGGTCCTCTTCGAGGCGGCGGAGAACCTCCTTGCGCTCAGTGTCGTCGAGGAACTTGGCAGTGTCGGGGTAGTCGTACATGACGAAGAAGGCCATGACGGCGAAGCAGAAAGTCACGATACCCTCAATGATGAAGATCCAGGCCCAGCCGTCGAGACCACCAACACCGTCCATCTCCATGATGCCACGGGCCAGGAGACCGCCAAAGGCACCAGCAGCAGTGGCAGCCGAGAAGAAGATGGCCATGCGGAGACCGCACTCGTGGCGCTTGTACCACATGGTGATGTAGTAGGTGATACCGGGGAAGAGACCACCCTCAGCGAGACCGAGGGCCATGCGAGTAGCCAGGAGACCGCCAAAGTTGTGGACAGCACCCATGACACAGGTCATGGCAGACCAGACGATCATGATGAAGGGGATCCAGATTGAGGGGCGGAATCGCTTCATGGCCAAGTTGGATGGGATCTCAGCTGCGACATAGAAGGGGAAGAAGACGGACACGGCGATCTGTGGGGAAACATGGTTAATTCTCCGTTGTAGCATGGGGTAAAGGACCCGAGAGGATGGGAAAGTTGATGCTGTACTCACATTGTAGTCCCACTTGCCGGTCATGTTCAGGGACTCCTCCAGACCGGCCAGCTTGGCATTGCCAATGTTGGCACGATCGAGGAAGGAAAGAAGGTAGAGGAGGGCTAGGAAGGGGAGGAGGTGGGTGTCCATCTTGCGGAGAAGACGCTTGGTGGACTTGATGTCAAAGACCTCATCGGAGGTGTTCTCGTGGAGAGAAACAGCCTTCTCATAGTCGACCTTTTCGGTGGACGAGTTGTCCTGGGCCGTAGCCGCAGTGTTCTTCTCGTTGTGAAGCATTGTGGAGGAATGCTCACTTTGGAGTTGAGTGAAAGACAATGGAGAAGAAGAAAGGATTGATGGGGAAGTGTTATCCTCAAGTGTGAAGATGAGAGAAGAGTGTGAGGCGAATGCTCTGGTCTGAAGATCTGAAAGAAAAACCTGGGGAAGAGTCCACCTTTTATGGATGATGGAAAGGTCGAAAGGTGTTTGACGATATGGATACTCGAGACCTGTCTCTCTCTCTCTCTCTCTCTCCTTCCCCAGATCATCTTGGGGGCCCGGTCCACGCCGGGGCCAACAACTAAAACCCCAGCTCTCTTAGTCTACACGGTTGACATTGCCCACTTTCGCAAGCGCCATCCCCTCCCCGGGCCCCCCTTTGGACGCCTCGACTCTACGCACGAACGGCAGCTAGCATGGGTTGAGGCGAATAGCGTGAGTTGTAAGGTGTGGTGTGTGTGGGTAAGAAAGAGAGCAGGAGATGGAGCAGGAGTTGGAGGAGACACACAAAAGAGTCAACATGGGTGTTGCCATCCTGTGCCATGTCCCACCCCCAAGGTCCACACACACACACCCTTACCGCTTCCCCATGTCTCCATATGTTACCCCATGCCTTAGTTGAACCCACAGAGGACCTCTCTCTCTCTCGCTTCCCCGCCTCTAGCCGGAGACCAATGGCCGGTCCCCAAACAGCAATGTGTGTGCCGTGGACGGGGGAACGCGAGAAGAGGAGGCACTGCCAAGCAACGCCTGCTGAGGACCAGGCCCTTGTCTGCCCACCCTTGTCACCCAACACACACATGCTCACACATCTTGGTAAAAAGAGCCAGAGCCAGATTCTGTGTGAGATGGGGTCGGGCCCGTGCCTAAAGCCTCGCCGCAACTTTCGGTCTGCGTCTGGGTGTGGTTGCGTAGTTGAAGCTGTTGATTCTGCGCCTTGTCTCGAGGGTTTCATTCGTGGGATGCCAAGGATATCATTATGCGAGACAAACGAGAAGAATTTTTTTCTTTTCTCGAGTCCGTGAGTGGTTGCATGCGATAAACATGCCCGGTCTTGTCAATCATGTCAATCACTCGCGGAAAGATTGCGACATGGGAAGAAAAGCTTGACGAGTTCGCCCCTTGTTCGCCAAGTCGGTACTGACTCCCACGTATGGTTCGACATTTGAGAAAGGGTGATCATGGAACATGAAGAGCGGCACGTTTCCGGTCCCTTCACTCTACTCGACCGCAACAGGGAAAATCCCCGTGCAATCAACAGACCCAAGCATATCGGCCAAGCGATACGTTTGCCACAGACATGCGCTTGCGGTGTGGCTTTCCCTTTTTTGCATCAGTATCAGTGTCAGCTTTGCAATCCCCCCATTCTGCAGTCATTAGTATGCATGTCGAAACACGGTCCCATTATTAGACAAGAAGTTCTTCATGGGTGGTTGAGAGATAGGGTCATTGTCGTCACCGATGAGATAAGTCACAGTCCCTCATGGGCGCGCCCTCACGGTGAGCTACTCGTAACATGGCCGACAGCTGAAGTCGAGGTGATGGCCTCATGTTGATGCCAGCGCACCCGTCATCTGGTACGAGCCCTGCCCCATCTAGCCGCCCATCTCCCATCTCGCAGTATTTTTTCGCCCCTGTAGCCGTGCCACCCCTCCGCGACCGAGCGTTTCCTTTCCCCAGAGACGTCACCTCCCTAGACGTCACCTTTGAACGAGACTGTGTGTATGTCTATAGATGGCCAGATGAGGCGTTTAGCCCCCGTCCGTACCGATGGGTCTCGTGGCTGCTTGCCGCGAAGGGGCGGATTTACATGCTGAGAGTTGCATGGGGACACATGGCGACGCATCCTCTACGACGTAAATGATGCTGCATATAGGCACAATTGAACATACTCCCACGTGTAGAACTCTTGGTATCCCTGTGTCGTGCAGCGCTCGGCGGTCGGGAAGGAGGGCAACAATCCGTAGATACGACTGCTTGCTTGTGACGCTGGGCCCAGGATTCTGGAAGAATGGTACGAGAGGCCCGTGTAGGTGGCATGGCATGTTGATCTCCCTTGACAGCTTCCTGCCAAGGTGGGAGTTCAAGTTGTCAAGCAATGCCCAGGACGTGCCCAGCAGATGCCCAGACAAAAGTCTAGATTCGAGATCTTGGAAAAAATCGCCGCGCTCCTTGCTCTGCCGCGCTCTGGCCAAGCTTTTTCCTGCGCTTCTATAGTAGCTTCACTGCAACACAAGGCGTCAAGGCGAAAAAAGAGCCGCAACCGCCCAGCTACAGCACACAGATGGTCGGGGGCATGCCTCAACGGCTTCGGCTATCTTGACAGCCGTAGCTCACATCGGCCGGATGGAAGCTCTCTCTTTTCGACCTAGGGCGCCGGGTACCCCTCGCTTGGCGTCAAGACAGATTGTCCCAAGGGATTGAAAGAAAAGTCTGTTCTCTCTCGCAGCGGGCGGCGCGATCGCCGAGGGAAGTGGGCGCCACCACATGGGAAACACGCGGCGAAGGACGTTAGTGTGTTGTAAAGGAGGGAGCATGAGGGGGAATGTGAAAAGTTGGAGGGAGGAGGTGTGAGTGAATAAGCATAAAGGACAAGACTAGAGAGTGCGAGAGAGGAAAACGAGGAGAAATGGAGGAGGAGAGCAAAGATGTGTGTGAGAGAGTGGCAGAAGTTGGTTGGTGCTTTGGGAGGGGGGATCTTGGTAAGCCCAATCTCCTACCCCAGGCTTGGCGTGCGAGATGAGATTGGCCGGGGACCAATTTTGCGGGGGAAACCCACTGAAACCTGAAAATGCGAGCATCCCAAGTCCAATCCAATCAATGGTAAAGGATTAAATGCAAAGAGAGAGAAGCCCTGGCCCAGTCTGTGCCGCTCAAGGAGGACCCCAGTTCGGGGCTGAGCCCAGCGCCCCCAGAAGCCCTTGCCCCGCACCATGTCCAGGCTCCCAGTGGTTCAGACAGCCTGGAGGCCTGCTGCGTCAGTGGACCGGACCACAACTGGGGCTTCTCCTCCACTCAAAAACCAAGGTCAGCAGAACGCAGAGATGGCTCAGATAGATGCAATCATGCTCCCACTATGCCCCAGACCCCGTAGAATCCCGGGTCCAGTGAAAGGAAAATCCGGGGTCGAGAGAGATTTATTGAAAGATTCCGGGGAAAGGGGGCAAAACAAAGATTCCGGGGAAGCCCTGGGTCTGAATGTGCCGGCTTGGCCTAGAACCTGCTTTTGTCCTTGTACTTTTGATGTTTCTGTTATTTTGCATATGACGATGGCTTCACATACAAACTTGGACTGCTGTGAGTAGCAAGCCACCCTGTAGAAGCTCCGCACGTCCGCAGACTCTTCCTCGGTAATGACAAGGTCAGAGTAACATTTTCTCCAAAGTGACCGACCATCCTTTCTCCTCAGCGCTGGCTCTCTGCTCGCCCTCCATCTTCTTTCCCCCCCAAAGCTACAAGCGGGGGAAAGTAAGAAACAAGCTTTACGTACAAAGAATTCTCCCCCAAAATCCAAGGCCACAAAAAAAAAAAACTCTGAAAAGGGGGGGGGAAGACAAAACAAGGCAACAGAAGGCGAAATAATGATGGAGGGTACAAGGGCCCCCGCCCGTTGACGCAGCACCTAACAAGGTACCTTGTACGACAAAGCGGGCCGGTCTTTGCTTTTTTTGTTGAGTGAAAAGCGGAGACAAAAACTCCAAAGGGGATCCAATCTTGGGTCATCACATTGCGTCTTCTCCTCATTTGCCGTCGTATTAAGGTGTGTTCAATAAGGTGGAAGATAAGGTTAAATGTCCCCACTGGCTTTCACTCTCCACCGCTCTTTGTGCTATCCAAATGGTGAAGAGGAGAGATAGAGGGCATGTTTATCGAGTCAAGTAGTGATGAAAGATACGACTGTCAAGATACGAGACACTAGATACCATCTCTGACCCAAGATCTCGTCGCACATGCTCCAAAACTGCCCTGGTCCCTCTGGCGCCCGTGCCAACCGTGTCTTGTCTCTCCCAAATGGGGGGAAACCACCCATTACCATGTCGACCACAAGGTCACGCCTCCATATCATGCGGGCCGGGTCTGTGGGTACAATGGTCTGACGATGAGTCAAGTACCGGGCCCCGAAATCTCTGCCCATCTGGCGCGCAGCATCTGGCCATGTGCAATCTGCATCTACATCTGAAATCTCACCCCTTCGGTATCTCTCTCTGCCTGCCTGCTCTCTCCACTACTCCGCACTCTTATTTTTACCCCAGTCTACCCTACCGGCATCCCATTCCCGGGTCTCCTCTTTATGCAGCCCTTTTGTGGGTACGAGGGCCAGCGACGCACATGTAATCCCGGTTCACGCGCGCGGCCGCGAGCCTGGACTTTGAGAGGAGCGCCCGGTCGAGGCGCCTCTTTTGGGTCGTTTGTGTCTTGGCATTACATCGATGGTTTGGATAAACGAGTGCGTTGACTTGTCCTGCCTGACTCTTGAGTGGCCGACCATCGGGGTCTTTCTGACTCTTGACGATTATTGCCTTTGAGAAGTGATCCTCACGAAATGGCATCATCGAGAGTGATAGTGCGCTACTGTATGCTCAGATCATCTACAACCCAACCTATGAGAACCCATGCCCTGAAAAAAGATGTGCCCGCATAACCACGTTTCACAGCCCCCCTCCATTTGCTGCCAACCTGCAAAATCTCTTGTTGACTCGAGATGCACTGCTACCCTACATTGTACATATCGGCCTCAAAGCTCGGGTTCCGTCGTGTGTCCGTTCATGGTAAATTCCGCCCATGCCACACGCACAGACTCAACAACCGTCTTCTCTCATCCGCATGCCGTCTTGGCAATATCCCGTCATGTTTCGGACACACACTCATCCATGATTACCACGCTTGTGGGCTTCCATCCTTCTTTATTCCTTCTCTTTTGCATGCAGCTAGGCAGCCTCGGGCAGATGGATGGCGCCGCCACCACCACCACCACCTTTTTGGAGTTGGAGGTCTCTGTCCCAGTGCGAGTCGATGCATTGCAAGTTTGACTCTTTGGACATAAGCAACGTGGCCAAGGCATGGCCCGCGATGCGTCTACGATCCGCCTGCTTAGCTCAGGGCGCATCAACACTCGTTGTTGAGATAAGCCTACACACCATCAACAACATCTTACAAGGATGCATCATTCCTCGCGTGCGCGCAAGTCCATGTCCACATTTCTGGCATGTGTCCTTTGCATATGGATGGGATGGGATGGGCGAACACGAATGTCCGTGTGTGTGGATGCTGTCGTTCGCCGTTCTCGTTTCTTTTTTCTCTTTCTCGGTGCCGAAGCGAATGTCTTGAATCGAACCATTTGTTCAACCTTGATGATATCCAACCCTGCCAATGTATTACTGAAATTGGAGTCGTTCCCAGCAGTTTGGTCTTGGCTCTGATCCGAAGGAGCCGGTGCTGCCTATGGCATGAGACAACCTTTGACAAGGCGGGTGATCAAAGAAGTGAAATCTAGATTTTGCGGAGGACAACCTCGTTTGTCCCGGGAAATTTCCCCCAAGTCGGTTTAGTTTGGAGCGGCCCTGGGTTGTTGAGAGATTGGATTGCGTCTCGAACTTCCCCCTCTTTCTTTTCTCCTCTGGGCGCAAACTGCGGTCAACCAAAAGATTCCCTCCCCTGCACACCATCACCCTCTCCGCCTTTTTTCTCATCTCCCCCTCCTTTTGCTCTCCTCAATCGTTAGCTCAAAGCCACCCCCAAACCCCTAGGGATACCCCGTTAGTCTTTCTCCTCTCGCTAGTTGACTCCCTCAACCCAGACCAGGCCCCCAAGACAAGGCATGGTTTTCAGCTCGCACATGGCCGTCAGCCTCTCACAAGCTGGGAGGGTTGCCACCCGTTCCTAGGCTGGTGTCCTGTGCTTCTGTGCTCCCCCTGAGTTATTATCTCGCTGGCATTTTTAGTGGCAGATGTCCAAATCTTAAGTCATGTCCCGCGGCTACTCTTCCAGCCCTGTCTCGTATACGTGCTCTGTCGGACCTTGGCTATGTTCGGTTGTAATTCCCCAATCATGATTCATATAGACGGAGACATGGAGCATTCCCACAGGCATTTTCGGTCCAGTTTCGGTTCATCCTTTGTCTTGATACTCCTGACTCTAGATTACGCCGCCCATGACGATCCCCTCCTCGGTGAAGCTCCGATACACATCATCCCAACGAGAAATTCAACTTCCGGACCGTCTCAGCCACTCACAAGGCTTGCTGCATCATCGATATGCGCCCCATACGGCGGCTTGGTTGGATGTTGGGGTGCACCGACTAAGAGGTCGGGGAAGCGTCGAGGGCGAGTCCGGGGGGAGGAACAGTCTGGATCTAACTCGACAAGTGTCGATATGCAGACTATCATCTGCCCCAAACTATTCCCCGGACTGAGCGGCATCAAACGGATAGCGGCCCAAGCGAGAGGGGGTTGCGCCTCTGCTACAGGAGGGCCACAATGGGACGATCCCTTCCTAGAGGCAGCCAACAAACAAGGAACCTCGTCGAGATGCAGTAAGCCCCCTCTCCAATAGTCAAATCACCTCGACGAGACGCCTCCACACCATCTGCTACGGACATGGGGGATGCAGGTCTGGCCCTCTGGTCTCGTCAGGCTCTGGACACTTGGCGATGCCGATGCAAGAACGCCAAAAACCCAATAGCGGTTACATTTGCCTCCATCGCGTTGCGCTGAGGTCGTCCACACACACCGGCTTCATGAACGCCGGTGGCGACGCTATGGAGAAGCGGCTTTTGCCTTTGTTGGATGATCCTGTCTGATTTTCAAGTGATGATGCTATCGACCAGTGTCGGTGTGTCATTTTTATAACCTAGGAGAATCACGCATCGCGAGCAGGAGAGTCGGGGGACATGGATATCCGGCTGGAGAGGCCTCTGTGAGATTTTACCGGGGGCCAAGTTGGCGGCTAAGGCTGGGTGATTACCGTGGTAGTCCTCGGAATAGCGTCTATCTTGGGCCGAGGATATGTCTCAGGGGTCGGATGAGGGAATTCTCAGACTCCTCCAGGTTTGAGAGATTTCCTCCTCTTTCATCATGTCGATATGGTCAAGGGATTCTCGTTTTCTGTTGCGTTTTGGAAGTTTTGATTGTTGTTGTTGGCATTGTTGTGTTGTCTGTTTGTCCATGTCAGCCATGACGACTAAGAATCAATATGCAACAAAGTCCCTAATAACTTGAGGCTTTCTTCCGTATAAGAAAGTTGACTGACAGATATGAGAGAAACAGTGTTTCATTCACCGAATTAATCTAGGAAACCGACCGAGACTGGATTTCAACTCAAGCCCTTCGTGTCCTTGTCGTCGCTGCCGATGCTGAACTCGTCTATCAATCGAGCTCACATACTCTCATCATCAAACTCGGATGTTCTATCGTCACTGTCCATGTCACCTTTCATTTTCGTATGATTCTTTTCAACTTTACCATCATGTTGTCGATGGTTGATCATCATGATGGCTTTCACTCAGTCCGTTCCACAGTATCGGCGTTTACGGACTTTAACCGCATTTCGCCACAATCTCACCGCCGAGTCTCGTCATCCTTCTTGAACATCAACATCACCCCACGTCCCTCATCACTCTATTCTCTGTAGCCAAACTCACGTGGTCATGAAGTTCCACTTTGTCGATAGCCATGCAGCAAGCGATCCCGGCTCCCGCAAGGCAATCCGCCGTCATGTCATGAAGGGCAAGAACCTGGGGCGGACTATCCAAGGTCGTGGGCGTAAGCATGCTGCGGCGCAAGAGCCCAAGATCTTTGAGGGTGTTCAGAAGAAAGAGAAGCTGGAGGAACTTGTCGTTGCTAGACGGGAGGGAGATGTACCCGTCGATAGTGATGGAAGCACGTTGATCTTTCCAGAGATTGTGCCTCATGATGTCTTGGGCTCGCCGTCGAGCCCGTTCGCGGGGGAAGAGTATACGTATTTTGCTTTTCCTATCCAGTTTACTCCGTCGATGAGATACATGGTGTATCAGTGTAAGCATCAAGCACCTCGCTCTTTGGCCGAGCAACCACTGATCTATAGAGCAGTCCACACAGCAGTCTGTGATGCCATCTATCCCTCGTTCTTTTGTTCTCGAACAGAACAAGTCGGGTCACCATGGTTTAAATACATGGTCTCTGACCAAGCATGTACGTTTCCCTTAGTTTCGTCACTAGAATTCGCTTGCTAACGGTAGAATTTTCATAGTCCTTCACTGCTTGCTAGCTATGGTGGCAACCTACCTCAACCTCTTCCGCAAACCAGACTGCGAACCTCTCGAAGCCACACGCCATTTCTCACAAACTCTTCGTCTCATCAACCCCAAGCTCATGCAACCTACGCCTCCACAAGATTCAACCATCGCCATCATCATCTCCCTTGCCATCCATTCCAAACTCATCCGAGATCCACCCAAATGCTCCATGCATCTGGACGGCCTGCAACGCCTCGTCGATCTTCGAGGCGGACTATCAGAGATTAGCGAGTCTAATCGTGCACTTTTGCACAAGATACTTCGCACTGATATCGAGCTTGCCATATCCCTCGGTGCTCGCACACGGTATGGAGTTGGAGGGCTCACTGCGGCAACACCTGGACCTACAGCTGCGAGGATCCTTAGGTATCCTCTGAATCAGATGTGCGAGCCACTACGACACATGACGCGAGAGATGTTGGCGTTGTGCCGTCAGCCTGGAAAAGCCAAGATGGTGGGCCTACAGTATCAGGACGTCCTGATCTGGCTGTGGCAGCGTCTGATTGACTTTGCACCGCTGAGTGAAAAGAGACCACTTGATCCGCTCGATGATATGTGGCATCTGGGTCTCTTGACATTCCTGGCTAACATAACATGGCCGACAAGTTTCCTGCGAGGTCTCAACTGTGGGCTCTTGAAAAAACTGCTTCGAGAGCGTATCGACAGCAAGGTCTTGCTGGAGAGAGGTGATGATTACCGCGCTCTGTGGTTCTGGATCGTCTTCGTTTATGCCATGTTGTTGCCGGAAGACAACTATGAGCAGCTTCCTGTTCAGCAAATAAGAGAGATGGCAGATGAGCTGAATATCAGCACGTGGGAAGAGGTCAAGGTTGCATTTCGACCGTTTCCTCGGATTGGAATCCTCCATGACGCACCTGGAAAGAAGCTATGGGAGTTGATCAAAGACTGATACGGAACGCAAAAAAAGGTCAAGGAACGGTCTTCTAAACATCTTGGACCACAACAAAGCGTGATGAATCTCTTGCAGTTGAGTCAAGCCAGCTGGATCCTATCGGATCCCTGGCTGCATCAACACATTCTCCGCACACAAAGATGGGCTCATAACGAACCGCGTCTACTTTCATTGTAACTAGCTGTTGACATGGGCCGGCAGCCCTCAGCATACGACTATGTTTCTCCACTCTCCCGCATCTCTTCTGGGCGCCCGTCCCATGTCGGTGTGCTGCTTCAGGATGGTGGTGCTGGCGGGTATGCCTTCTGGCTGGGCTGAGCTCTAGGCTGAGCTTCAGTGTTCGTTGAGGATCGATAACCAGCGGGAGCCAGGAGCTCGTTGTGTAAAGATACAGACGCAATCGGGTAAAAATCATGGCCTGGTCGTGGTTTATAATAGCGAGTGACAAAGAACTCAAGTCTGCAAGATGGCTTGGTAAAGCACGGCACTTTTGGAACTCCCGCGTCAGGATGCACCTCCCCAAGCTCGGCGCTGGACCTGGAAGGTGCACATTGAGCGCCTTGTTTTGCATTGTGTTGATACTGTCACTAACAAAAGAATGAATGAAACGTAGATGGCGAATTGGTTTCTTCGTCGTCTGACGTGCACCGGAAGAGGCCCGTGGAGGCCATGGTGTGGGACTCCCTTCTACGAACACGAGACAGTACGTGAGCTTTTCGATGGCGTCTACAAGTGACGTGTCAATTCTTCCAAAGCTTTCAAAGCGACACAATGATAGACTAGGCGCCACGAGTCTTATATTAGTTACTGAAGATAAGCTCTGACAACGACGTCGAGGGTGTCGAAGAGGACCGCTTGACTGAACTCTGGCTCACACTTTTGTATGAGGAGGCAACGCCGAAAGATGACAACCACTGCGCTGCAGGAACCATGATATTGGGACATTTTGTCACAAAATTCCAGGCACGGACTCGGTTCTTTCATGCAGAAGGAATATGTATGGGCCATTAACAGTTATGAAGGGATCCCCAAGGATTCGGCTAGCTTGGCCGAAACAAAAATCCTTCATCCTCACTTGTGAATCCTTTCATTTAGACGCGCGCGGTAGTTTTGGCGATACGCCTGCATCCGCTTTTCTTGCCATTAGAGACTTGGCATGCTTCAGATGTGCGAATCTCATCCTTCATCCGTGACCCTTTCTGGAAGGCTGGCTTTCGAAACATTGGCTACAGGGTAAAACTCAACCCGAAAAGATTGTTTGAGGCTCTAGCCAGTGGAGGAAGGTGAAAATAGATATCTACGGAGTAAGATGTGTCTTGTTTCCTAGTCTCTTGATGATTCATATCTATTGTGACTTGGGGTGTTTTTAGAGGAAGAGAAGAGTATGAAGGACATGACTTTGACCTGTTGATAAGATGATAGTTTCAAGAACTACACGCAGATCAACGAAGCAACTCTTTAAAACTCGAAGCATAACAATTCATCAAAATTCTACCAAATATGTCTGTCCAAACAAGTAAAATACATTAGACACAAACAATCTTGAGCCCCTCAAAATCTTAAACATGTACATAATGTAAATAGTCAACACCATCTCAAAAATCTCCAATGCGAAGCCACTAGCCCTGGGGCTGAAGCTCGACCAGGTTTCCATCTGGGTCAGTCACGTAGATGAGAGCCGAGTTCAACTTGCTAAGGGTCTTGACCAGAGCAGCTTGCTCCACAGGCTTGAGCTGTGCCACGACAGCTGGGGAAAGGCTAGTCGCATTACCAATCTCAGTACCGAAGGACAATCCTTCTCCTGTGCGCTTGAGGACTCTGACATCGGGGAATGTGTCGAGGCGTGCCTGGGCGGCTTCAATGTCGGGGACGATCATGCCGACGTGACCAAAGGTGTTGGGGGACTCGCCGGATGAGGGGAGGTAGTTGTCTGCCACGTTGACGTGGATGAGCTCGAGGAGTCCTTGGGCGTTGTTCTTCTCCCGGTTGAGCTCCAATGTGGTCTGGTAACCTGTTCCGTTCTTGCCGCCGTGGCTGTAGCCCATGTAGGCGATGGTGTAGCTCTCCGTGACCTCAAGATGGAACAACTCGCGGAGGCCAAAGACCCGAGAGTAAAAGTCCATGCTTGCAGTCAGGTTTCTGACGTTGAGGCACAGGTGGTTGATGTTGTAGCCAATTGTGGCGGGATCGGAGGCGGCGTCACTGCCGAGGTGGTTCTTGGGGTATTCTGAGGTGTCATTGTCGGCTCTTTCAATGGGGCCGCATCCCAGGGTTTGGGAAGCGAGAAGAGGGAGGAGAGCCCATGAGGGCTTGAAAGAGAATTGGACCATGGTGAAGGTGTTGGAATGTGTGTGAGTTCAAGTGTGAATGTGAGAGTTGATGAGGATGAGATGTGCTGATTGACCTACTGCCAAGTTGGAGAGCATCGAGGTATATATACACAATTGATTCAAACCATGACTTACAATTCACTCGCTCATCTATGAAAGCAACGTCAGCCTCTTCCCTGTCAGCTTCCTTGGTGTATCTGATGTGACACTGGCCTGTACAGCCCTGTGGGGTCGATCGACGCTCTGCCGACGAGTCGCGGGGCAGAGCGAGGGCCGAGTGATCTCGCGAACCGCGACAGCGAAAGGACGGGGCCTCGCTATAGGGCTGGACGAGGTTAATTGCAGGGACGACATGGCGCATCCCTCTTGTTCTTGTTGGTATCTGACCCAACGGCTTGGGAGTCGTGTCATCGGCTGGGCCGGCAATTGAGGCAGTGCATTTGGTCAAGAAGGATTGAGATTGGGATTTATGCCACACTCTTTAGATCAAGGATCTTTGTGTGAAGCTGTTCCGACTAACTAATTGAACAAACTATACAGCGATACTTTCTTCGTCTGCTGTTCAGCTGCTTTTGCTTCTGCCGACTCATTCACGACTACCTAAGCAGCATCATTTGCCCGACCGCAAACCTTGCATGACGAATCTCTAGGACATACAATCGCGTCCGACAGCCTCGGTCGAAGGGTCATGCCCGGTGCAGCTTGACACGCCAGAACTCGTAGTCGACGAAACCCATCTATCTCCAAGTTTCCGTATCCGGACCTAGCCAAAAGCCTGAAGAAGTCAAATGCTGTGTACCTAGCCCCTCTGGACTCGTAGCTCGACGTGTCCATATACCATTCATCCCTATCATCCGGCTTTACCTCAATAAGCACCACTTCATTGGATCGAAAGATTGCTCGCTCCTGACCGTCAGATGAACCCAGCATAGACTCACCAGACAAGATCTCGCGGCTTGCGTAATGTGGATCAATGCATCGAAGTCTGTAGTCGATGAACCACAGCGTTCTCTTTGCCCGGTGGTGGAATAGCTCCATCATGTGGCTCAGACGCATAGCGTTCCACTTCACGTCTGGTCGCCTAAGGTGCGTGCTGGCCGGGAGCCATTGATCGAACATGTAGGGGTCATAATCGATGGCGATGTTGGGTCCCAGGAAGCTCGGGTTTGCCACCAAGTCCCCATCTCCGGATTCTTCCATACAAGCTGGGAAAT
Organism: Fusarium liriodendri; assembly: GCA_023509735.1. Classification (NCBI taxonomy): domain Eukaryota; kingdom Fungi; phylum Ascomycota; class Sordariomycetes; order Hypocreales; family Nectriaceae; genus Fusarium; species Fusarium liriodendri. Next base: position 88,154 of record JALLKD010000573.1, on the reverse strand, counting down.
CGGGAGTGGAGTGTCGGATGGAGTATCGGAGGTTTTGGAGCCAGCCTAAAGAGCCCAAGTACCGGGAGTCCAAACAGAACAGGTCCCTGTCGTGATCTATCGTGATGTGCATGTACTCTTCATCGCAGTCCTTGTACGACGCCGTATGAGTAGCACCCTTCTCTTGGCTGTAGTCGCCGCAGGTCGCGAGGCGCTCTGCAGCAATTTCGCACTCAGCCACTGACCACCACTCGTTCTTCGTGAAGTGCCTTTCCATGGCGGCCCGCGAGGCCTTGCAGGCCATCCAAAGGCCACTATCTACAGCGTAGACAGAGTCATTGGGGCCACCGTCTAAGGTGTCATGTGGTATGGCAAGGTAACAGCTGCCAAGAGCCAGTGTCTTGGACGGAGCCACCTCATGGGAGACAACATCTTCCTTCTCTTCTTCGGTCAAGCCGCTCTGTTCACCAGCTGAACTCCCCTCATCCTCTTTTTGATCTTCCAAGTTGCAACCTTCCGTAGAAGTGACGCCAAAACTTGTAAAATCTAGAAGATGGCCCGAGAAACTGTGGTCTGGCTCCTGGGACCCCAAGACCATGAACCGGTGCACATGCCTCGTGCCCGGCACAGGGCGCACAGCGGCATTCCAAATCAGGTCCTGGATCTCTTTGGGGAGATTGGGGAAGAGGCGAAATGTATCAGAAGCCATAACCAGGGGCGCGGCGCAGAGATATTGGAAGACGATTGAGTGTGATGGATCAATGACATGACTATGACTGCAGTTGCTGCCTCGAACATGTCACGTGGAACCGACAGGGCTCCTTTCATCCCCATCTGCACGTAAGCTGACATCCTTGCCTGTGACCTGTCTGGTCTATTTTCAGACGATTTATGTCTTCAGGGTCTTATACTGCATCGGGAAACCATTGCGATATAACCAGGCTAGTGATTCGTGAGCACTAGGCCCATCGGACCATCGGACAACTCACCATGGACACCAGCATAACTCAGCCACATGGTCAAATTTCGGCTCCTCGCATAGTTCGTGTGGGAAGAATAGGGCATTATGTGTTTGGTGCATATTAAGTTGTGAATTGATCTTTTTAGTGGATATATAGTTGCTTGACATACGGATGAGTTTCTGGGTCTTGAAACCTTGGCAACTGAACAATAACCCTAGCTACATTCACCTTAGGCCGTGGCTCTGAGATCAGGCCTCTGAAAACACAAGTCTGGCTGTAAGTGAGGATATATGGGCCCCTCTTTGGGGCACCTGTTTGATGCTTCCGATCCCTCCGAGTTGCCGCGCGGTTAACTCACCCCGTGAGGGACCAGGTGAGACCACAACTCCGTGAACTACTCCTCCATGGAATCTGTGTTCAATATGAAATTGAGATCCTGTGTCATGTTAGTTCTGCATCAGAAGTTCGTCAACTGCGAGTGCCTACCTCCAACTTCTCATCCATATTGCTACTATCTTCTATACCAAACGCGAAAATGGCCAACTTCTTCTTTCTTTCTTGCAGTTCGACGATGCGCTACTTTTCGTTAATGACTTGCGATCTGAAGGCATGTAAAACGACATCACACAGAGATACTCACCTCTTCTACAGTGCCCTTCATTATGTACCGGTAAATGGTGACCGACTTTTGCTGGCCCATCCGCAAAGCCCGAGCGACTGCCTGCGCCTCTACAGAAGGGTTCCATTGGGGCTCGACAATATGAACAACGTTTGCAACGGTAAGGTTCAACCTGGGAAAAGTTAGCTCAAGTCCGACAGCATTAGGTCGTTTAGAGAAGCCTCCATACCCCACGGCACCTGTTTCGATAGACATTACAAGGACAGTTATTCGCGAATCCTCTTTGAATGCCTTCAAGCGTTTTGATCTCTCTGAATAGTTTGTACGGCCGTCTATAAGGACATGGTCAATTTTGGCAGCCTCGAAAAGTCGTCTCATGTCGTCCAAGGTAGATGTCCAGTACGAAAACACAATGCTGTGAGAGTCGTTGATTAGCAAGTTCAACACACGCCGGTGGGTCAACTGACTGCTTTGTCTCATCGCTAGAGCTTGCAATATTTTTAACCACTGCGGATAGTTTCGTAGAATGAGGCCCAAGTGATCTGCTTTGGAAAGCGAGATCAGGACGCATCGTCAAGTCTCCCCTCGGACTAAGCGCCCCGTCGGAAATAGGACTCGACAACTGGAGTGGTCGGCCACAGTCTGGGCAAAAAGCCACTGATTCAAACAAAATCCCATCGTCCTCGGAAACAGACGAACATCGTTCACACTCGGTGATACTTCCCACGGGTGCTAATGATCCAGACGTGGATGCTGCGAGTGTTCCGCGGTTGCAAAACATGCGCATTCTTAACAAAGCCGTGAATAGGATATTATGCTTCCTTGTGCAGTTGGCCTTGCTGATTCGATCATCAATTTCTCGTCTTGTCTGGTCACGGATATCCTGGAAGAGGGATTGTTCTTCAGCCGAGGGTGTCAAACGTAGAGCGTGCTCAGAAGATGGGGGGAGATTGAGATGCTTCTCAGTTCTTCTCAAACAGTACGCCTGAATCCACGTCCTGAATGGTTTCGAAAAGTCGGGACCGCCTTCGCAAAGCGGTGTGAGAATGTGTTTCTGAAACTCGGCTTTGCTCGTGAACGGCGAAAGCTGGAGAAACGCTGCCAGTGAGGCAAGTTCTTCCAGCCTATTCTGAATTGGAGTACCAGTGAGGCACCATCGCCGACTTGCAGAGAGACTCGAAACGGCGCGAAATTGCTTTGAACTCGAGTTTCTAATCCAGTGTGCTGAACCAGTAATTAGCATTTGCTTTTAGAACAATCGAAACAAAACGACGGTATAGTCTATCCATCACGGAAGAGCGGGCCTTTAAAGAGAGGACCGATCGTGTACCTTCATCTAACGCTATGCGGAACCATTCCAAGGAGGAAAGGATTCCTTCACCGACACTGTCCGCGACTATCGTCGCATACGTGGTAAAGACAATGTCGGCTGACGCAAGGGATATCACATCGCGCGGTCGACACGGCCCATGAAAGACAAGGTAACTCAGCGAGTCAGGAGAAAAGTGTCTATCTCGCGTTAGTAGAGTTTTTTTCATGATTCTGCCAGCCACCTTACCTCTGAATTTCTGAAATCCAACTGTCAAGTAGTTCTAATGCCAGTCAGTGATGGAAAATAGGAGGTGCTTTGGGACGGACGAGCAGATGGCGCAACTACTAATGTAGACTTTGTTCGTTGCTTTCTTTCTTTGAAGGCAAATGAAGTTTCATGATTGAAGTGTCTGTCAACTTCTGCTGTCGACAGAGAGTGCAGGATCACAGTGAGAAGAGTGAGGGTTTTCCCCAGGCCCATTGCGTCAGCGATAATGCCTCCGTAGGATCGAAGGTTGCTCTCATTCTGGCTATGATCTTGCTATTAGAAAGACTTTCCTGCGAATATCCGGGTATAAGTATACCTCTTGGAAGTTGCCAAATGCAGTTCGTTCTGTAAGCACAGGCTCACAGCTTCAGTTTCTCGTTGCTGAATGAATCGAACACCATCCTCCTGGTATCTGCCCAGAATTAGCCATTATTGCATCCCAATGCTTCAAATTCACTGACTTTGTCAGTGTAGACAATAGACCTGGAGGAGATTCGTAGTCGCCTTCCGCGGTCACATTGGATATCGAGTCGAGCGCGTTCTGAATCTCAGCAGATATCTTGGTCTTTCGCTCCAGGGATAAGGCACTTCCGAGCCCGACGAAGTCATTCATATTTGATTCGCTAGATATGCTTCCAGGAAAACGAAAGAACTGTGCGTTATGGTATTCCACGGTCGGAGGCAGCGCTCTTGGATGTTGAAGATAGCCTGATAACCTTGTGAGTCGGGCGGCCACCTCAGGCGCAGCCGATTTTGGACCAAAAATATTGATCGAAACTGGGAATACTTTTGACGCTGCATTGCGTTGTTGTTTCTGACGCTTCGAAAATTGGCTGCACTCGGCCAGTGCCTCAAAATGGATGAAGGCCATATCCTTCAACGCTGCCAGTTTGTTGATAGTTGCCGTATCTAGGACGGCAAACTCGGCGTGATCATTTGTCACAAGAACAAGATGCTCGCTGCTGGGCTTGATTGCGAAGGAGTATAATGATGAGCTGCTGGATATCTGCAGGTTCCCTATCGCTGTCCTGCGGCGCAAGGTCTGCGCCATTCCGCCTTCCAGCTGGGTCCCGCGTTAGAAGCTGAAGGCTAATGACACTCATTGTGACACACGTACCGCACCATAACATATTTCCTGCGTCGACTGATCGAGATGGGCCTCGGCAAGAGAGGATGAGTGCTGTGGAGGGCTATCAGAAATAGGCTCGTCTATGACCAAAAGGGGCCGCTTCGAGCTCATAGTGTAGCATCGATAAGATGGACCGTAGTGTATGTTACGAGGGGGAATTCACTGTACAGACGGAGACGTCAAGAATTTTCATCAGGCTGAGTTGGCGGCCTTAGGCTTGCGCCTCATTGGGGGAATTTTCGTACCGAGAACGCCCAACCAGCAGCCCATGCAGCATAAATTATGCCTGTCTCGTCTCTGTGGTGGTGCATATTGCCATCTGCAAATCAAATTTGAGAACTGCCACCTTCACTGCAAAATCCGCCCCCTCGGTCTGCCTTATTTGTGGCTTGTTGGGCTGACGGGCTTTTTCCACCAAAAAACAGAGATTTCTCCTCAGCCTGACAGAAAGAAGATCTTTCATCCATCCTCTCCCATCTATCATCTTTATTGTTGGCAAATCTGGAATTCAGTGATTGGCCTCAACTGGATCCAAAAAGAATCACTCTGGCCAACATGTCAGGTCCAGATCCAGATAGCTTCAGCAGGGCCCTGACGAAGTTCAAGGCAACCATCGATCCATCACTGCAACAAGACTTTTCAGCCTGTACCCTGAGGGATGTTCATCGAACCATCCAAGACATCCAGGATAAAGATGCCAAAGAAGGCCCTCTTCGAGCAATGGGTCGACTTCAAGCCTTTGTTGAGGCGATGGAACAACTCGGTAGTGTCATTGAAGTCTTCTTGAATGCAAGCGAGCTTGTTTGCTTCATCTGGGTAATACCACTGTTTGCCTTTTACATAGAACATGGCTAATATTCAGAAGGGCCCGATCAAGTTTCTTCTCACCGTGAGCACTTCGTCGACGATAAAACATTGGATGCTTACTTTACGTTTAGATCACAAGATCATTCTTCAACATTTTCGATAAGCTGCTCGACGCATACTCTCGGATTGGAGACGCCATTCCAGGCCTACTCTACTACAAAGATACGTTTGAGAGGCATCCGCCGCTAGCCAAGGTACTTGAGGACTACTACTCAGACGTATTGAATTTCCACAGCCAGGCCATCGCAGTTTTCAGACGACCAAGTAAGACTAACCTTTGGTCCCCTGCTTATGACGGTACTTTACTCACGGGTCATAGGATGGAAGACCTTGTTCACTGTTACGTGGAAGACGTTTGAAACCAAATTCGGTCCCATCATACAAAGCCTGGCAAGGAAGAGAGAAATGCTTGAATCGGAAAAAGGATCAGCAACACTCCATGCAATTCAGAATCTTCGTGAGGACATCGCCAAAGTTCAACGAGAGCAGAATGCCCAAGCATCCATGAATGACCGCGAAAACCGTCGACGTCGGATGCGCGAGATTCAAGAGAAACTGCAAAGTCCCAACTACCAATTCGATCAGGAAATGTCAGCAGAGCGCAGAAATGGCAGTGTGTCAGGCCTATGGATTTTTGACGACCCTACCTTTCAGTCATGGTTACATGGCGGATCCTCTACCTCCAAGATCTTGTACATCAATGGCATGCCCGGTGCTGGTATGACTTTGTGCTACTGTTCGTCGGTATGGAATATGCTAACCCTGTCATAGGAAAGACCATCCTCATGTCTACAGTGATTGAAAGACTTCTTCACGAAAGGGTTGCGCCCAATGGGCAGAGCTTTGCCGGCTATTTCTACTTCAAGCATCGACAAAATGAGACGCATAACGCCATGCTACGAGCGGTTCTGGAGCAGCTTCTAAGCCAGAACCCAGCCCTTTCTGACCACCTTTTCGACGAAGTGTCGTTGCTTGAGGGCGTCAACCTAAGAACCACTGCTCAGCTGGAAAGGCTCGTCGAGACGGCCATTGAGAGCTACACCAATTTATACCTTGTTCTCGATGGACTGGACGAGTGCGTCAACGAAGAGATCAAGAAGACTGTCAATTGGTCTCTCTCGCTGATCGACGAAAAGTTGAGAAATTCGGGATCTGATCTACGAATTATTCTCTCTGGTCAGCGCGATGGTGTGTTGGATACAAAGCTGGTTCGGCAGCCGTCGATTTCCTTGGAAACATCTGCGCACAATGAGGACATACGAAGGTATTGCGAGTTACGCTGCAAGGAAATCGCAGCGACGTTCTTTGAGTCTTCTCCAGATGGACAAGAGGCTCAGAGCATCAAAGAGCGAATATTCTCACTTGTGACAAACGAAGCGAAGGGTAAGTCAATGCTCCCAGAGACCAGCCATCACAATATGCTGAATATGGCCTAAGGTATGTTTCTATATGCACGAGTGGTACTGGAAAACCTTCTTGGCCAGACTCGGCTTTCGGGCCTGAAGCGTGAACTCCAGGCAGATACCTTTCCTCGGGGAATAGAAATGGCGTAAGTCCATCCGAACACACATACACGGGAGCTATAAGAAGATAAGAGCTATACACTGATCGTTTTCTTGCCCCAGCTACCAAAGAGTTTTCGCCCGCGTCATTGACCAAGCACCAAAAGCGAGACGTGAAGACGCAATCAAGCTGCTTGGATTGGTGATCCATGCGAGAAGGATCTTGCATTGGAGAGAAATACAGGCCTTCTTTTGCATCGACCCGACCAGTGGGAACGTGGACTACGATGATCGCCTCCTACGCACTGGCAAGGATATATGTGGCGCATTGGTGGACATTCACCGTTGCTCTCGAAACTCTACAGGATCTGAGGATCTGGTTCGTATTGTGCACGAGTCAGCTCGGATGTATGTAAATCTTGAAACTATTGGAAATATACTGACAATCTTGCCATAGGTATCTGCTGGAGGAGCACGGGACTCGGTTCTTCCCGGAAGCCGTCAATGTCTCAACCTTTTGTCTCCGGTATCTTGCATCCGACCCTTTCAACGTTGGTATCGATTCAGAGGATGTATTATCCTGGGCGATCAAAGGGTACTATGCTCTGCAAGATTACTCTGTACAATTCTGGTATGATCATAGCCATATGTGTCTGCAAGCGTACGACACATTAGATCCAACTCAACGTGGCCAAGTGACAGCTGCACTGGCTCACTTCTTTGAGTCTTACTCTCAGCTAAGCGGAATGGACTGGCACCATGGAGAAAATACTGTCGCGAAGCTGATGGAAACTTTCAAAGGCCTTCCAGAACACGCACGCGACAGGAATGAGTATTTCAACATTGAATATCGCACGACTATGATTCGCCAAAGAATTGAGCATCTCCAACAAGACTCCTCCTCCACAGAAGCAAGGGAGTCATTTGATTTCTTCCACGGCCCCCTCACGACATTTAAATGCTCTAAGCCTTGGTGTGACTTTTTCAAGGGTGGTTTGGAAAACCTCGAGGAACGCCAGAGACACATCAATCGCCATGAGCTGCCATTTATCTGCAATGAAGATGGATGCTACACCTCTGGCATTGGTTTCGATTCCCAAAAGAGCTTGGATACCCATCGAAAGCAGTGGCATTCGAATAACAGCGACTCTATTCAGTTTCCAAAAAGGCGGCAGAAATCCTACCAAAACATCCGCGATGCCGCGAAATCCGGGGACGTCGAGGCTGTCGCAGCTTTCCTAAATGCAGGAGAACCCCTCACAGGTGGGAACGATTTTATTACAAGCCCATTGTATCTTGCAGCTCTACACGGCCATGTTCAAGTCTGCAAACTGCTGCTTGACAGGGGTGCGGATGTCAATCGTGTGTGTCTGAGAGCAGGAACAGGGACCGCACTACATGCGAGCGCAAGGAAAAGTCAGTTGGAAACGACAAGGCTACTCCTCACCCAGAATGACATTCAGCTCGGCATAACCAACCGTCTACGTAACACGGCATTCGACATTGCTTGTCGCCGAAGGGACGACAGGATCTGCAGGCTATTTCTGGAATCTGGAAAGCTTCATGATCGTCTTTTGAATCGCGGTCATGCAAACGTTCTGCTAATGGCTTGCTCTAAAGGTGATCTGTCCTCAGTCAAGTACTTTCTGGAACACGGATTCAACAAGATTGCGGACCGATCCCTTATTGAGGACATGATCCATGCCCAAACTCCTCCTTCCGATGCTAGCATGGCTCGTATCATCGCATTGCTCTTAGCCACGGGGAACATTGAGCTTGAAAACAGGGACATCCTGAGTGCCCTGAAAATGGACTTGGCCTCAGTTGCAAGATCAATGCTCTACTCCTCAAAGCTGAGACTTACGAGGATTGAATTAGGGGAATGCCGACAACTGGCAATAGAAAGAGGGCACATGGATATTTTGCCCATGGTAGGTGGCTGAACCACCCAAGTTATTTCCAGCGTTTATGAAGTAACAACCAGGTAGATTTACTCCAGACTGGATCGTCTTCCCAAGCCTTCCGGTCCAGTTCACGACTTGTTCCATTCTGATGACTGGTCTGACACCGACTCGCACAGTGGTGGTGAAATCACCGAGCATGACTGGCGCCTCTACCAGGTCAAAACCCGATTATTCACGAGCTCGACTGCAGTTACCCAGTATTGGACCTGGCTTCAGCAAACAAGCTGCTTCCAGCACCAAGTCATTAAGGACGTCGGCCCTGTCTTGTGGGGTTTGCTTGAGGATCACATTGACTTTCATGTTAACCTCGATGAGATTGAGGAAGTGATATGGAACATTGAGGCGCTTCGCATTCACATCGTCATGCGCAAGATCAGTGTTGCGATGGACGAGTCGGATGGAGCACCTCGTGGCGATGTGATGGCATCTTTCAAGCGGGATCGAACTATGCGGCGGTTCTTGTTCTTTTGTAGGGAAAGGGGAGTCAAGATGCTGCATCAAACGACGTAAGAATCAATCTTGCCTCCAATCATTGCATGTGGAAGGGTAACTAACAAGGTTGACAGGGAGGAGCTCGACCGTCGCTGGCAGATGATATGATCAGACCTGCTTCCAGCGCAGACATCCCAGTAATGAATAAATACAGAAAGACCACTGTGTTAACATCGGGTCATGATATTATGATGCTTTGACAATCTGTTCTTTTTTATAGTTGTAGCCCGGACCTTGATGGGAACTGAGCCAGAAGATCGCTCCGAGTTGCCGCGCGGTTAACCCACCCCGGACGTTTGCTGAAGTAATGATAATTTAATCCGATCGATTTTAGGGCTGACATTTGTCAGGTTGCTGACAATTGATCAAAGATGACAATGACGTGACTCTTCCCCTCCGCCGGACAGCCGCGCGGTTATCCTAGTAGATCAAAAAGGTTGCGGAGGCCCTCTTTCTTTGAGACGGAATCATATCTTTGCACGATAGCTCTCCACGGAGCGTATATCCATCTTCTACATCCTGAACCGGTCCTGCAATAATTATACGCCATGAGCGACTCAGTATGTGGTGCTGAAACTGGAGTTAGTGACCAAGCTAATGATGACAAACAGGAAGATCACATCAAGTATAAGCCTGGCGCGGACGGAGGATTTGAACGAACTGTAAGCGCCTTTCGGAATTTTATTTCGAATGAGCCAGGATCCAGATTCCCTGCCGAGAAGGGCCGATATGCCCTCTATCTCAGTCCAGGATGCCCATGGGTAAGTCTCTAACCCCCCTCCCATGTAACTAGCTGACCATCAGGTAGTCCCATCGTACCATGATTGTGCGAAGCCTCAAGCGACTGGAAGATATTGTTGATCTCTACATCAACTCACTCCATATGGGCAAAGACGGTTGGTTCTTTACCGACGATCCCGAGCATGCCAAGTATGGCGTTCTTCCCAAGGATCCCCTCTATGGGTTCAGCACCATCAAGGAACTGTACCTAAAGGCCAACCCGAACTACGTGGGGCGGTACACGGTGCCGGTTCTCTGGGATAAGAAGACGCACACTATGGTTAGCAACGAGTCGAGTGAGATTATTCGCATGCTCTACACAGAGTTCGATCACCTTCTTCCGGAGGAAGACCGGGAGGTTAATCGACCTGGGGGCGGTTTCTACCCTGAGAACCTTCGAAAGGAAATCGATGAGATCAATGAATGGATATATCACACTGTCAACAACGGAGTTTACAAATGTGGATTCGCCTTCTCTCAGAGCGCCTATGAGGAGAATGTGGTCAAAGTATTCCAGTCTCTAGACCGTCTAGAGAAGATCCTCAACGACAGACCGTTCCTCCTGGGAGACAAAATCACCGAGGCCGACATCCGACTCTTCCCAACCATCGTCCGGTTCGATGTTGCGTACAACCCCATCTTCATGTGCAACCTAGGCACCATCAGAGACCATTACCCGAACCTTCACCTTTGGCTGAGGAAGTTGTATTGGGACAAGAGCGAGAAGACGCATGGTGCTTTCGAAAAGACGACGTTTCCTTGGATTGAGAAGTACAAGCAGGGATATGGAGATTCGAGGCAGCGGGTTCTGGGTATTACGGGTCCGCTGATTATTCCAAAGGGGCCAGAGGTGCTGGTCCTTGATTTGAAGGAGTCTGATGCAAGGTGATTTCCTTTTTGGAGTCTTTGTCTATTGTGATGGGTTCTATCATCAGGTAGCTTGAGAGTAACCGTTTGACCAATGGGCCTAGTAATTTGGTGCAGTACCACACCATTATCAGTTATTGAGCTATTTCAGGAATTTCAACTTTGATACCTAGATAAGAACAAACCTCTTTGTCTTCTGGCTGGTTGAGTCCCAAGCATCGACATGCAGTTGCCCAACAGCCAACCGCTGTGACAAATCTCCCTTTCGCTCCACTAGCAAGACATTCAGAGCCCAGAAACTGGTATGCTGGTAAATGCTCGTGTCAAAGATCTCTTCGTAGTATTCATCAGCAGAGGGGTACTCCGGGGGTAAGTGGTCGCGATAGGTTTCAACATCTGCTTGAATAATCTTGTCTTGGTCACCGCGCGAGAGCAGGACAAACTCATAAACGGAATTTGAACAAGGGTTCCATGAATCAAACCCCCTGAGTGTCCCACAATGATGCCCTGCTGCATCATAGATCCACCGTTGGCCGCGTAATGTGTTGGTGAAGGAGTCTGAGAAGGGGCGAGGCAATGTGGACAATTCCGGACGGGGCAATGAGATTGCGTTCATATCGACCCTTAGGCTAAGAGCTTCAAAGACCAGTGCACGATTAGAGTTTTCGTTTAACTCCGCAAGTTGTGATGCCTCGGACAGGTCTGGCAAAGAACTGGGGAGATCTTCACCGAGACTGGGATTCTCTCGGACAATCTTGCGCACCCCAAGCTTGTCTATGACGATGAAGTCCTTCACTTCTGACTTGAGTCTCACATGCTTTCCGACGTAAGAGTCAAGCCGCCAAGGATCCCAGTAAATGTTATCTTCCCAGGCCGTCCAGCACCAGGTCGGTGAGTTGCACGCCGAACCCAATGGCTCCCTTGGTCGTAGTCGGCCTTGCCACATCGGTGACCAAAGCAGAGCAAAATCGAAAAAGTTTTCTGGTAGAGCGCTCACAAATCGCCATCCAAACGAGTCCTCGATTGCGGACAGGATGCCAACAAATGCATTCAGAGAATCCGACGGATATGTTAGTGTCCGTCGACTGTACTGTCTGACCAGTGATTCGTAGACGTTGAACCTCGTTCTAGGGTCGTTGCTGACGTCCCGTCCTAACGGTTGTATGTTCCAATTCGAAAGTTGTTCTCCTGTATGTGCTTCTCCATCTTCCAAACAATAAGACCCAGAGCAGTGCCAGTAAACTTGGCAGTCGGAGAAATATAAGCGCTTCTTAGAGAGCATTCCTTCCTGGAATGTCCAACCTCGACTTCGCCATGTAGACGACTCAATCGCAGGACCAAGGCTTCAGGGTTCAGGGACCAATAACAGGGGTCCCAGCTTCGTAGGTGACGACGGCGGTGTGCGGGATCCGGCGACGACACCAGGGAGTGCACAGTTAGCGTCATGTGCGGACAGGGCGACGATGGTTAACAGAGCCTCGCCATAGATTCTATCCATCCGCGGAACATAGTGCTTCTTGTCTTCGGGATCGTCTTGCACAATGCATAGCGCATCAACCCACAGATAGGTCTCTCCAAGATCTGCTACAAAGGTAATGGCGTCATTTATCAGCCGAGGTAGCTGATCACGTACTCGTAACAATGCACCGTCCTGTTGGAGCTGCTGGAAGTTGCTCTTGACCGTTTGGAATTGCTTCACTTGGCCCCAGACGTAGCTGAGAGCCAAGTACTGACAGTGCCGGTCGCCTTTAAAGAGCCGCATTCGCTTGACATCGAGTAGTAGTAGAGGTAGAGAGTCTCTGCTAGGACCGGGCGGATTGCATTTTGGTCCATGTTGAGCTGCACAATCATGCATCCAGCTCCTGATCAGCGAGTAGTTGAGTCGCTCAAAGACCCGCGGCTCAACGCTGTCAACGCGCTTTATCCGGCCAACAACGGTGGAGTGTCCCCAGATTCCGTCTGGAAGAGTCTTGGATGTTGCATGGAACCATACTTCGATTTCTGCTGGGAACGGACCGCGGTTGAGCCTACCGAGATAGCACATCTCGATGGGGTACTTTCCCGGGCGCCAATAGCTCTTGGCGTGGATACTTAGTGTTTTGATAATGAGCTTGCATAGCGTGCAATTCTCGTTCTTTAAGATTTCCTGGAAATATCCCATAGGCGTGCTGATGGGGCCATTATGGGAGAGATACTTGGCAACGTCGACTGCCCGGCAAGTATCGCAGAGATTATCAGACACGTCCATTACCGCGATACCCTAAGGAGTCAAAATGAAGGAGAAGTTCAAATGGGAATGGAAACTTGGAGTACGAGTAAAGGCTGAGGGGGGTGTTTATGTCTCATTGAAGACCAGGATTGAGGGGAAATGCGGCTGTTGGAGCCTGACTGCATGCATGGTTCAGCGGCATTTTTGCGACTTGCGTCTAAGGTGCTACCGTATTCACCCCTGTTGTGTAGCTGGCCGGACGACTGCTTCCAAGTCCTATCCATTCACAACGCAGACTTGGGCGATCAGAGAGGGATTTCTGCTATCTGACTGGGAGAAATAATGTGGTGGCGACGCAAGAACACTGTTCTAGAGGGTCTAGCCAGAGACTTTGCATGCATTCAATTCTGATTGGGATAGCACGACTCTTGTTGCTGGAGTCGAGCCTGGCTAACTGTATGACTGCCTCCAAGTCCTATCTGAAACTTGGACGTACAGCTCTCAAGTTGTGAAGCAAATCAACGGCCTGCCGGTCTCATACTATTATCAAGGTCGTGAGTTGTGCTCTTCAAGAACCAAATTAACCCGAGACAAGCCCTGTCAAATCTCTCGAAGTCTAGTATCAATAGCGACAACCTTGGCGCCTTCAATCTCGGTCCCATTGATGGGCGTCGCGATTGCTCCAGAGGTGCTCACATATAGAATCTCTTTATCTTTCCGCCCTCGACCGAACGCAACAGATGTAGAGCCGGCCACAGTCATCTCCCCAATTCCTCCCACAACCGTCTCCCACTCTTTGGACTGGACGTCGATAAAGACAATCGAGTTATCAAGGTTGGTGGATGCATAGATGTTGCCGTCGACGTCAAACGTGAAATCGTCCAGAAAGTTGACGCCTTTGGATAGATTGGCAATAAGCTCCGGTCTTGAATACCGAGTAGGGAACCCGGCAGGAGTGATTGCAATACGGTAGATGCAAGTTTGGAATGAATTGGTCCAGTAGAGGTGTTCGTCACGGATCTGAATGCCATTGACGCCGATGGGTAGTCTCGCACCCTCAATCGGGTTCATCTCAAGGGGGAAACGAAACGTCGAGGTATCAAAGATACCCGTGGTTAGGTCAAGTCGACCGACAAAGCCGTTGGCAGAATCGGCCACAAGAACCACATCAGATAGGCCCGGAACAGCCGTGACACCATTGAGGAATTTGCTCTGCGGGCTCATGTCGCTGATTTTTCTGACATTGACTTCGTCCCCAGGTGATTTAAAGTCGATGGCCCACGCACCAAATGAACCAATGGCGGTCTCTCCTGGGGCTGTAGAATTGCCGCCGACAAAAATGAATGTCTCGACACCTTGGCGAGTGGATGGGACCTGGGCAAGGCCATAAATGCTCTGGATAGAAGGGACCGAGATGATTTCTTCGAGGGCATTATGACGCTCCCATGGGGCTCGGATCGTGTATATAGCAGCCGAAGGCCACAGCTTGGTCACGAGGAGATCCCCATTTGAGCGTACGGCTATGTTTTCGAGGAATGTGCCGACCTCAAGTTGAGCAAGTGTTCTAGAAGGAAGAGATTCAGATAGTGCAAGTGCCGCCGCAGCGACGGCAGTCAGGACGATAGAAAACATGGCCTGAAGAGTTTTGAATTCAGTGCTGGTTTTGGAAAAGAAGAGGAAATGTCGGATGGCAAACCAATGTGGCCTCATCTTATACACACTGTTGTTACTGATCAGCACGGCTAAACATGGACATCTCAGGTCACGGTCCATACCGACCCCAGCTCTCAAAGCAAGTTTAATTAGCGGTCTATTATGTTATACCCTTGTCAATTACAAGGATAACAGCTCTCGCGGGCCATAATAACGAACCGCACTTCCTGTCGTCGCAACTCGCTCCGTTCCCAGGCTTACCTGGCCTATTGCAGTCCATCTTCCCTAGACCAGGTTTAGGCATATATCCTACCCTCGGGCCCGCGGAACTTGTGGATTCCGCCTCATCAAGGTTACTGCGGGTTGACCGGACCATGAAGTGGGCACAGATTCTGCTGTCAATGTGTCAGGCCTTCGGCGTACAAGCTCGTCACCCGAGCCTCGCGTCGCGAGTTTCCCCACAGGCTAGGGAGGGCAAGGATATTTATTTGAGGGAATATGCTCCCATGCAGATCCTAGAAGGCCTGGAGAAGGGCGGAAGCATCTCGCATGAGCTTTCCCAACCCCTGTTCAAGCTTTACTAGCCTCATCGTCACTTATGAGAGCATTTCCTTGAAATCCTTTGTGTAATTGGCCTACTATACACATTGACATTCGTTTGCCAAGCAGTCTCCTGTACCACGTTACCGCCCTGGTTCTTCACAACGGTCATGGGAGCATCGACATTTCCACTAAGCGAATACCCGACGATGAACGGAATCTGAGCAAGGTTTAGTTATCCAATGGAGACTCTATCATACAGAGATCTTGACCTGTTGATTATCACATCGTTGAAAATCAGACCAAAAAGCCAGGTCATTGTCTCGGAAGATTATGGCCCCCAAGTTATACGTCTGGTCGCCATGGCGCTGCAAAAGACCGATCACACTGTCGGTCTCCTAATCCATCTTTCCAAGATGCACAGCAATCTGGGTCTCGGGAAGGGGACACGTCGCCCATACGGTCTAACTGTCGGTCCCTTTCTTGTTTGACCCTTGGCCACTGCCGAATACACCCCACGCCGGTCCATGCTGTGAGTTGTCCCGGCTCGGATCTCAAGCGTGTCAGTCTGTCAGAGCCGAGTAATGGTTTCTCGCGACACGATATCTCGGCTGTCAATCTGGATATGTTCCTTGTTAGCCTCATGGCCCTAGACATAGAATATGGCAAAGTAATGCTTCTTGCAAGTCTTTAGTCGGGAGAAGAGGGGTGGTGAGTTCAAATATCAAGAGCCCGAGTTAGGCCCGAAAGCCATATCAACGCGGTGACAGCTCGGTGCATTCACACAGAACCTCAACAAAATGTTCTACCGTTTCTCCGCCATCCTCAACTTGTTGAAATTGGGGGAGGGGGCCGAGTCTCCAGCATCAGCCTATATCAAGGTATCTACGCTCTTTCAGCTGTCTTGTCCCTTGCTAGCAGCATCAACTGCTGGACCTCTATCCAACACAAGTTCGCGCCACCACTCTGTCCAAAAGCGGCCAAGGCTCTGGAACAATCAGAAATGGACTCGCCAGACTCGACCACCCCTAAACATGATTGGCCCAAGAAGCCTATCGAGATAACACCCAATGACCTTGCCGACTTGTTGGAAGAGATTTGGGGCATAGAAAAGGCCAAGCCAAAGAGCCCAAGCAAATCCAGCCCGGGTTCACCCGAGAAGGTAATTACTCATTCTCTTCCCAGCTTGAGTTGTGCCACAGCTAAACCTCTTGCAGTCACCCGAGAAAGAAGAACAAGAGGAAATATTTAAGAGTTATTTTCAAGCTTTTCCCCGTCACTTCGATTATTCAAGGAATCTTTCTATGTGGACTCCGCCTTCATACATGCTCCCGGAGCAAGAAGTCAACACCAAGGAGGATACACACTGTGTGAGACAAGTGGACAAGAGAATCATGTAAATGAAGTCGGGGGTCTAAATGACTTGTCCTCTCGGCTTTAACACCACTCGCCCAGACCCTTGACTAGGTACGGAGTGCACAAGGAGTACAGACCACGGCGCTTGGCCTAGGTATTGACATGCCCGGTGCCATCGCGGTCGCAGTATTGGGCGAGCCGTACTCCCTCATGGACTTAATGCAGCAGCTCGGTCGAGCCGGGCGTGGTGACTGCGTGGCCGCCGACACTGTTCTCGTATGCGGAATGCCAACTGATCCAAAGGTACAGAGCTTCACCAACGCAGGATGCCGGCGAATGCCACTATCTCTGTACTTCGACGGTGAGTCCCATCACGACTGCCTCCACAGCGAGGTCAGCTGCGACCACTGCACGGTAAAGTACGCATCAGCCTTGGCATGGACACGTCTTGATAACAGGATCAATACAACTAGTATCCCATTTCAGACATAAAATCATATTTAACCATCCAGTAAAGATATCTTCGCTTTGTAATCAATGAAGCGTTAGAAGAAAGTAAAGTATCATCCACGTGCTCAAATATCCCCTCACATTCTTACACGCCGAGCGTCTTGTGCAGCCAAGCAAACATGACCCTCATCATCTCCTGTCCCGCACCCGTCTGGCAGTGATATCCCGCAGCTCCCCGGAAAACATGCAAGTCAGCCTGGTCACCGAGTGCCTTCTTAACCTTGGCAGACTGTCCCCTGAAGAAACCCTCCAACTCGGCGTCAGCAATCCACACAGGGGCCTTGATGCGGTGAACAACATTCTTGAGAGTGTGCTGCTTGGTAAGCTGCATAAAATCGTAGGGTGACCTGACGTTGAAGGACCACAGACCCTGGTTCATGCCCCATCGGAACGTCGTGGGGGTCTTGGGATCCTTTCGCAGTTTTTCTGCGATCTTGTCGAATTCTTCCTTGTTGCCGGACTCGAGGAGTTCCTTCATCTCGGGGGTGAGGCCGGAGCTGAAAGACTCGTATGTGTCCCAAACTCCGCCGTTGCAGATGACGGCCTTAATTCGGGGCTCGAAGGCGGCGGCGCGGGCGGCGTGGTAGCCTCCGAATGAGTATCCGAACAGGGCGAGCTTCTCCGGGTCGACAGCGGCGGCTTTTTCGTTGAGGAGATAGTCTACAAGAGGAGTGACGACACGCTCCCAGTCAGGGATAAATCCGAGGTTTTGGTTTCGGCGAACAGAAGGGTGTCCAGGGCCTTCGTAGGTAAGAACGTTCCATCCACGGGCGAGAGCTCCAGTGACGACAATGTGGTACAAATCCTCTTGAGCACCATCATAGCCATTGCCCATGATCAAAGTCGGTCGCAGAGAGTGCTCGGAGTCGGTGTACCAGATGGCTTCGACGGTAAAGTTGTCGGCTTTGACACGAATGCGTTTACCGGGGTGCGGGAGGGAAGCCATGCCCTTGTTAAAGGCAGCGGTCTGCTCTTCCCAGAGAGAGTTGATGAGGGGATCCTCCCAGTTAGAATGCAGATAAAAGTCTGCCCGGCGGAAATACGTCGCAGCAGAAAACCAAGCATCCCTCACATTGATGGGATCGTATGCAAACGCAGGGTCTTCAGCCTGGGCCTTTGTTTCGTTGGCGAGCTGGTAAAAGACTTCGCTGAAGCTATCGAAGTCTCCAGGGGTGATGTTCTTTGCAGCCAGGAGCACTGGGTTGATGTCGGAGCCTCCACCGATGGCTTGCTCGAGAGGTACGAGCAGCTCGAAGTGGAAGGATTCGTCTTCACTGAGCAGGAGAACTGGGTGTTCATCCTGAAGGTCCTCGGCCGCGGCGCAGGATGAGACGCCTAGGGTAGTAAGCAGAAGGGAGTGAGAGAACTTCATTGTGGAGAGAGGAGGAAAGGCTGTCGGAGTTGATGTGAGGATGGGATATGATAATGGAGAAAAGAAGTAGATATCAGGACGCGTATATATACACATTTTTCCTTCTTAATATTTACAAACTCGCCTCATGTCTACGACGAAAATCGTGGCTCCGTCAATGATTCTACCCATCCTTTCCCTCAGGTCATTTCCCATCTCCTACGGACTTTCTCGATCCCCAGAGAGTAAAATCCATCTCCCCCAGGGCCTTTAAGTGAATGAAAATAGTTGTATGCGCTGTAATAGGATCAAAGTGCGAGGCTCGCAACATAATTACCCAATCGGGAATGCAATGCTACGACCTGCCATGCGAATGCGAAGGAAAGTGGAGATTGCGTAGGTTAAACGAGAACGACGACGCTATATGATTACGTTTCTGGGGGGGATTCATGCCCTTTGCCAGTCATGAGGCGATGCGCAGCCTCATTTTGTGTTAATAATCATCTCTGACTGGTGGCTAAGGGTGCTGCGCCTCTTCAATGAGGGATTGCAGACGCTTTGAGGCGGTGTTCAAGTTGATGTGCGTTCATAAGAGAGTAAATATGGGTTTCCGCAACCGTAAGACGGATCAATTGATGAGTCTTGCAGACGCTTCGAGTTGACAAGCAATTCTCAAATGACAAAGTGAGCACTGGGTTTGCCATGTACAGGGATCGTGGTGTGTCTGGTCCAAACATGACTCTGTCTTGAAGATGTTCAGTTCAAGTTTTCTTAAGATGTATGAGAAGCTGTGACTGACAGGAGTGTGGACGCATCAAGTCAACCCACCCTAGACCCAAGCCTTTGATCAAGGGAAAAGGAAGAACGTTATCGCGCAGGAGGTGAATACGCGTTCACGAATATGCTGCCAAGATGCAGGGGCTGGTGCTAGCAATGGGACGGGCCACCACGGCAGCGGTAAACAGGGGCTGCCATCCGGAATGAGTCTCCGAATGCACAAGAGCTGGCATCCTATCAAAATGATGTCATATAACGAATCCCCTTTTCTTTTCCACCATTTCGCAAAACCACAACAAGCCGCCATCCATCCTCCTCCTTTCCCCCCTGTTCTCCCGCTCTCGGTTCGGCAGTAGCCCTTCCGTCCCCAAGATCGAAGCTGGCAGCGGCATCTAACCCCAAATCTCTCCAGCCTCCACTCTCGTAGCTTTCCCCTCCGTTGCCATAAGGTTTTTTAGACTATTTTGACCGCTTCGACGGCGTTGCCCATCGATGTGTGGACTGCGGAACTTGAGACGCCAATCGACGGCTTGAGACGGGCTTGTTTTTGCGCGTGGCGGAGCCGCAGAAAAGTGTGTCACCTCTCGCAAGCTTGAAGACTGGAGCAAAGACTACTGTAGATTTGGAAGGTTAGAGCTTTGTCGTGTGGTTGGCTTACGTGAAGAGAATCCGTGTGGACCAGCGGCCTGATCTGAGAGTCCGGCGTCGACGATGCTTGAGATCGACACTGTCAATGTCAGTATCAACAGTGGCAAGACATGTGGCATCTCTAAGCCACGTTTTCCTTCGGGCGAACGGCCGAACGATCGCATCAGGTAGAGAGTCGCCCTACGAAGCACCGACCAAAACCTGACGTTGATCGCCAAAGTCAGACCACGCCTTGTACTAGTGTCTCATCAACGTAACGCTCAAAGGGGTCAAGTCCATGCCTGTTTTTGATGATGTGACTTGTGCTCGCGGTGTGGTATTTTGCAAATACGGTTTCATCCGTCGTATGGCTTCATAAGCCACGGGCTTATGCGGGCATGACTCGTAGCACCGATAAGCACACCGAGACCGAGTTGGACGTTGACAATAAACGGGATTTTCGAATCGACGATGGAATGCGGCCGTTTAATGGGATAAGGTTTCTGTTGGTGACAAATTCAGGG
This sequence comes from Fusarium liriodendri, assembly GCA_023509735.1. Classification (NCBI taxonomy): domain Eukaryota; kingdom Fungi; phylum Ascomycota; class Sordariomycetes; order Hypocreales; family Nectriaceae; genus Fusarium; species Fusarium liriodendri. The sequence goes on along the minus strand of JALLKD010000573.1, from coordinate 67,867 downwards.
TAGTGAACCTGCCTCTTGGGTTCAGGCGTCAACCGCGTGCGTCGCGAAGGGGTTCGAGCGTAACAAGGGCTGATAAAGAGCGTGCTTTTGAAAAACGGCAAGATCCTGGGGTGGTAATTGGCCCTGGGAGAGCGTGCTCACGTCATTGGCCAAAAGAGACATGGAAAAGACCCCTAACTAAACACCAAGACTCCCTGTAGTCCCGCCCGGGTTGGTCTCCCCGGGATCCGCGGGCCCGTCAAGCCCAGGCGATGCCGAGATGACGCAGCCAATCTCGATGTCTTTCTCGTGCCATGCCCACCGTATTCACCTGGTTTCTACCTGTCACTTCTGATCGCTGAAGCCGATGCAGGAAAGTCGACAAGACAGAATTGCGCCCTTTGTTGCTCCGTGTGGCTTGACCCAGACCTCTAACCTGAATCATGTACTCTCCCCGGGATTACCGACCTTTAGCTTTCCCCTAGAGGCCAGGTCTGCATGCAGGGGGTTGCAGCTCTGGCCAATGGCCCCAGCTGGGAATGACCCCAGGAGGGCCAAGCTACCGATCATTGACGCTGCAGCCGCAAGCCAGCAAGGGCGGCGATCACAGGGATTCTCGGTCACTCGTAAATAAACCTGCCCCAATTTCTTCCCTTCTCCACCAGAAACAAGCTTTTGTTCACGTCCTCTCCTCCTCTCTCGCCCTTCCCCCTTCGCGTTGAAAGTATCATGATCGGCCTCGTCGCCGCGGCAGCGACCTCCTCGCCATGGCTGCCACAGGAGAGACGGGTCCCATCTCGGCGCCGCTGGCCATCAACATGGTCATTGCGGGCTTCTTCGCCGTGGCCTGCTACAACTGCGTCGAGATCCTAATCTCCCTGCTGAACCGCTTCAAGCGCCACGAGGGCCTCTACTTTTGGAGCATGCTCACCGCCACCCTGGGCATCGTCCTGCATTCGATAGTAGTCCTGCTGCGCTACTACAGCCTCGGCCCCAATTTCCCGCTCTGCGTCTTGACCTGTATCGGATGGTATGGCATGGTCACGGGCCAATCTGTCGTTCTCTACTCGCGACTTCACCTCATCGTCGACGACAAAACAAAGACGCGCTGGGTTCTCGGCATGATTATTACCAATTTTTTTATTCTTCACGTACCCGTCACCATTCTGTTCCTCGGCAGCAACACCGGGGATTCTCACCGCTATCTGGCCGCTTTTAATATCTACGAGCGCATCCAACTCGCCGGTTTCTTCCTCCAGGAATCCATCATCTCTGGCCTCTACATCTGGGAAACCGCACGGGGCCTCAAGCCCATCTTTGCCATCAGAAAAGCCCTAGAGCGCAAGATCATCAGGAACCTAATAATCGTCAATATCCTCGTCATCCTTCTCGACATAAGCCTGCTCATCACCCAGTACCTCAGCCACTTCCAGATCCAGACGACATACAAGCCCGTGGTCTACAGCATCAAGTTGAAGATGGAATTTGTCGTGCTCAACAAACTGCTGCTGCTGGTGCAGCACAAAGACTGCAATTGCATGCATATCAATGCCGATTCTGGAGGTATCGCTGCTATTGATGACGACATCCAGTTGCATCCAGTTCCAGAGGCCGCCAATAATGTGTCGTCAAGGACAAACAATCGTGGCCAACCCAGGACTTCCCCATTCAACTTATTTCACATGTCGGATCCTTATTGTATGTTTGCGAGTCCATGCTTTTTCCTGCTGATGTTGAGACCCTGACAGATGCGAAGGAACCTCTGTCTCGTGTAGACAGCACTACTTCTTCTAGAGGACTAGTACCTTCTGGCTCCTCATCTTCGGTTCATCCTCTTGATCAGACTGAACATGTCTCTCACGTTGATAGCCCACCTGGCGAGACCAATACTGCCATGTCTCAACCGACCATGGTTCATCAAAGTCACTGGTCGGTGGCGTCTCCGTTTAGAAGGAAAGACACGTGAAGGGCAAACGATGCCAAGAACATACCACACCACCATGACTAAAAAGTCATTATGTCTGAGAGAGCGGAAGCCGGAAGCGGATTGTACAAGGGCTAGGGTTGATTTCCGAATCCGCACCGAATCCGTATGACTATCTGCCACCACCACTCTGAACAGTGGAATACGACGCGTCGAAATTTCTGGGCGCGATGTTGCACCAAGCACTGGGCATGCCAAACCTTATGAGAATCGGCATCTCAGTATGAAGTATTCCGAAATCCTGTGGGAATGACGGACCCTTTACTGGGCAGTACTCTGCCGGCCTTGATAAGCCGTACGTATGACAGGACGTATGTGCTAGGCTGCGAATGGGGGTCACAGGACCCAATAATCTGGGATCAATGCCAGATCTATCATGTAGGAGATGAATGAAGGGGAAATGTATATAATTGTAACGGCCTCGATTTCTTTCAACTTGATACCCCCGCCAAGGAGTCTACGTCTTTGGCTGAATTACTTTATTGGAGGGCAATAGGGGAACTTGCTACTCAAGGAGAGTTATGAATAGATAATAGCAAGTAAATGAGGATTCAATAAAGTCCTGCAATGCAAAGCGTACAGAGAAGTTACATGGTGTTCTTTGCCAAGACACCTGTGGCGGTTCGCCGTCAGCAATAGGGCAGAGCTACATCCACTACAGGCAAGGTTGGATTATACTTGGTATGACACTGAAAGATTTGCTTAAAGCCTTGTTGCGGAAGAAAATATAAGACTTATTGATATAATCTCTTAACGTGAGTTGAGACTGTCGGTTCCTTGACGCCTTTCGACGGTCGACTCTCACCAGGAAACAAGGCCAAACCCGTCAAACAGCGTTGTTCGATAGAGCAAGCAGACAATGCCGGATTTGAATACCTGTGTTATTGAATAAAACTAGGTTTTCGATCCCCGGTGTGGGTTCTCTTTCTATGTGAGTAGAACTCTCTGAAAGTAGATCTGGAATCTACTGTCTTGAGCCATGTCTACTCTAGCTCGGCAGATTTAAACAACAATACTGGAAATGCAACAATAGTATTTTACAACTTGGCTTTCGTTATTTTGGCGTCCTTCATTTCTGCCACATCCAAGGCGACAAAGAAGCGCGAGGAGGCGTTGTAGCCGCTGATGATCATAGCTGCAAGTTACTTGGTTAGCGAACGCATCATTTGTGTTTGCATATCCTGCCACGATCCCTTTTGCATGTATTTTTACACGATCCATTTGAAATGACTCGTGTCGTTTGCTCCAGTAGCCAGGAATAACGAGTGAAGGGAGACTTACTGAACTCGAAGACCTGTCTGTCATCTTTCAGATGCTTTCTCATGGCCTCAAAGACTTCATCGCTGACATTGACGTCCTTTGTTACTGCATCGACATAACGCATGAGATCCCACAGTCGGGCGCTCAATCCACCCTCTCCATCAGAGCCCTTTTGTCCCGCAGCCGCTGTTCGAACCGTCTCGATCCCTTCTTCGCTAACTCCGGCCTTCTTGAGCATGGGCGCATGAGCATTCCACTCGACAGCGGCGCCAGTCAAGACCCCAACGCGAGACATTGCCAACTCGACCACATCTGCAGGCAGCGTCGACTGGGATCGGAGAGCAGTGAAGAAAGCCAAAAAGCCACGGGCAAAGGTTGGAGAGATGAGCAAGGTGCGGAAGAGAGGCCCAAGACCGCGTTTGCCAACTTGTGCTTGTAATTTTTGCAGAAAGGCTTGATCCGTAGGGTCAGAGAAGGTTGGAGGGTCTTCTGTGTACTTGAGACGCATTTTGATTATATCTGGTGGTGGATAAAATAAGAGTGGCTCTGGATTATTGTGTGTTTAGAAGACTTTATCGCAGATTGTTCAATGTTGGATAGAAGGGACGGAGTAAAGTGGCAGAAAGAGGAAAAAATAGGATATAAAGAAGTATATATCTCTGGGGAGATAAGGCATCGACTATATACCACTACTAAATCCTGCCGAGGCTCGTATACCTTCGTCGTCCGTGCCTCGGTTACCTTGGCTGCTACTAAGCATTCCTCGGAGACTTGATACAAGAGGGGTTGTAAACCAGCCGAAGGGCTAATTGGCAGCACCCTTCTGTTACAGTCAGAATATACTTGCTAGTGTTCATTTGTCCTGTTCTAAATAATAAACATGCTGAATAGCAGAGACAGAGAGTGCCCGCATTCTGAAGCAGACGCTTCAAGAGCCTCTGGGCTGGGTGGGATCAGGGTAAAGACGTCGCTCTGCGAACTGCCTACGGCGGCCATGTCGAACTTGCTGGAGTAGAGTTGGCCATAGTTTCTCAAATTCATACAATAGTAGCTGGATTTGTTGTTCACATGCGAAGCAAGGAGATGGGTCTCTGAGGAGGTGAGGAGTGGGCTCCACTTATTGCCGCGAGCCTCGGCTCGCAACAGCGACCCCTATTTCCACACCCCTAATTGGTCGACTTGGATATATCTGGCATCCATATTATGTCGAACGAATGCTCAATCTATCATTGGGTTTCTTTATAATGAGAAAACCAAGAGACGGAATTTACCCAAATTAAATAACATAGCCTCGAAAGTGTACCAAGTCCTTTGAACCTCTTCTTGAGGATATGAACCCGTCCAGCATGACCAACATCATGTAACCAAGAGTTCTACTAAAAACGAAATGGGACTCCTAAATTGCCCGTTGCGGTCGTCTGAGCGAGGCCCAGGGCTCAGTCCTCCTCATCAGCAGCTGCCATTAACTCATAGAGCCTCACTACATCCCTGCTATCCCACACTCCCTCCCTTCGATCTAAACTGCGCAACAAGTCCAGCGCCTGAATCTTGACATCAGCGACCGAAGGGTGGATCGCCAACGCAGCGACAAAGTTCAAGCCCGAGATCAGGTCTCCGTCTAAAGAAAAGGTAGGCTGATTCATTGCAATCAGCGGCTCGGCTGCGCTTGTGGCTGCGGCCATGAAATCGTAGAAGAACGCAGGATCTGAGATGGGCCCTGAGATGGGCTCCTCTGGGACCAGAACGGCACCAGTCAGCTTCCAGAACTGCTGTGCCAGGCGTAGATTGCGCAGCTGCGAACTGCTTTCGGCCAAAATATTGGCTTGGTTGGCGCACAGCATTGCTTCAAAGCGAGAATTCCACGCAGAAAAATGCTCGTGTATCATAGCTAGCCTCTTCTCGCTTTCGACGTCGTCTGTATCGTCGTCTTCGCATTCAACTCGACTATACCAAGCATTATCGGTCCGGCGAACACTGAGCCTCTGTAGCTCGTATGAGGCTTCGTCCAGGTCTCGGAAGGGGTGGGCAGGTGTTATGTTTGAGTTTGCGTTGGCTTGGTACCATCGTGATACTCCCGAGGCAACGTTCTTTTGGCAAAAATTGGATGTTTCGGTGCTGAGGCGTGAAAACATCTCGACAAGCTTCTCGTTCACGGCATACTCATCAGAAGTGGAGTTGTTGAGAAACGAGGTCAGTAGCTGATTGCCGGATCGAAGGTGTCGAAGCAAATCATCGTATCGACCCATCAGCCCCTCGACGGAAACGAAGAGGAGACAGCAGACCAATATGCAGTGCCTGTTGTAAACTGAATCTGCAGACATGGACGGCATAATTACCGAAATTGCCTTGTTATACTGATGAATGGCGATTCGTTCGAGTTCGAAAGGTTTTAGGTGCGCAGCAGACCGAGCCATGAACAGTCGATGGGAAGCACCAACGGCCACCATACTGTATCTGACGGCCTCGCAGTGGTGAGCTAGCGGGAGAGCATACCGAAGCCAAAAGTTGGATGACTCTGGGGAGCTCAAGAGTTGTTTCGCTGTCCAGTGAAGGAAATGGTGGAAATAAAGTCTTTCCCAGTCCGTTGAGAATATGACCTCGCTGACGGCTGGAGGAAGCTTGGTCTGTTGAGCCACTGCTGACTCCGCCTTGGGTTTCGCGTTCTTTCGTCTTGGTGGCATTGCGTAACCGTCGCATTTGAACTTTTCGTTGATGCAGCGGCGGCAGACGGGCTTTTCTTCGTCACATTTCACACGCCGGATCCTGGGTACATGTTAGTGTATAAGCCGGGACTCATTGTCCTGGGAGGACTCACTTGCTACATGATGTTAATTCAGCTCAAGACGGAGAGACGGTGAAGGGGGAACATGCCAGGTGATGCAGCCAGTGCGGACCTTGTGACTGAAAGCTCGCTTGAACTTGGGCTTTACGGGTGTGGTAGCAGTCATGGTTACGGAGCTTTTCTTGTCGTGCATGTGAAGGGTGTTGGAAATGCAGGGCTTTGAGGTTTCTAAGTAGTCCATCCGTATATTGAAGTCAGCCATTGGGTGGGTCGTCAATCTCAGAAAATGTGGATGGTGAGGTCCTTGTTTATACGGATGGGCCAATCAGAATCTTAGTCTTGACCCAAACCACCAAGAAGGCTTTTTTCCCTCTTCTGGTTCTGCACTTTATACCATTGTTCCCAACATTGCTAGAGATTCATAGACGTTATGATCTCACTTCCTTCTCCCATAAGTGTAAGAATATTAAAGTATCCTCCAAGAAGATAGCAATTAGTTACATAGAATGTGCGATTTGAGAGAGAATAGACAATCCAAGAATGTAGCAATATTCGTCCCCGGACTCGCCGAATCCACAGGCCGGGCTAATCCACGCCCAGTTACAAACTTCGGAACTCCGGCAGTCAAGGTGTCATGGCACCAGCGTCTTGGCTCAAGTAGTCTATCAATATCTAGGCATTATTTTCGAGAGAACATGCAATTTAAGTGCCACTCGAGGCCTCTCTGCCTTGGCATCATGGTATAGTGGAGGCTTTGACTCGGCGCTGACCATGGCCAAGAGGGAGTCCACGGAAAGGGGATGCCGAGCAGTTCCCATATTTCATCTTTACAGTAGGCTTCAGTTAGTATAAGTTCATTGACGCTTCGCTGTTTTGCCAACCCTTGTTTCTGGGTCATTCTCTCTGTAATGGCTCGCCCAGCATGGACCCCTTCGCCAACGAATCGAGAGCTGACGGCAGCAATGCCTGCTCTTCTGTATCTCATTTCAACGCCACTACTCTACACTACCTGTCCCATGTGTTCCACCAAGGCCTTGAACAAGGACAACACAATTGGAGAAACGAGATGATTCGCGAGTTTTTGCAACATTCTCAACGACAAATCGTGACGCCTGGTTCTGTTGAGCTGGCAGCAAGAGATCATCTCGACAAAGAAGGCTTCCTAGCATGGATGGCATCGCCCAACTGCAACATCACAATCCCACCCAAGGTTGAGGACTTGACATGGCCTCTGGCAAGCTACTTCATCAGCTCAAGCCACAACACTTACTTGACCGGCAACCAACTGTCAAGCGACTCTTCAACGCAACCATACATAGACGCATTGCGTCGTGGATGTCGTTGCGTTGAAATTGACGTTTGGGATGGTAGAGCATCCGTTACAAGAAGTAACTCGGACAGGAGCGTTGACGGAACTCCAAGGTCAAAGACTCGGGTTGAGCGCCTTTTCGACAAGATGAAGGCCTCGTTTCAAGACAAGCACGAGGATGAGGCCGAAGGACGGGGGCGCGGGCTACAGAACACGACTTCAGCTTCTTCAAGGACTTCTAGCAGCCACGGTTCATTATCTCAGAAAGACCAGGTCTTGGCTGTTGAGCCCCGAGTTCTGCATGGATACACCCTCACCAGGGAAGTCTCTTTCCGTGATGTTTGCGTCGCTATACGGGACAACGCCTTCGCAACCAACGACCTCCCCGTCATTGTATCTCTGGAAGTTCACTGCTGTGCTGAGCAACAATATGCCGTGGTTCGCACCATGCGGGAGATTTGGGATGGCCTACTTCTCAAAGAGTCTGACGTGGAGCCGACTGAGCTACCGAGTCCGGATTCATTGCGCAACAAGTTGCTCATCAAAGTCAAGTACGCACCGCCCGAGAGACCTGTCTCTGCTTCGAGCAGTGACGATGAGGAGGGAGAAAAGTCGGCAAATTCACACAAGATGACCCAAGAGCTGAGCTGCATGGGCATATACACTCGTGGCATGACTTTCAAAGCTCTCGACGCCCCGGAAGCATCGAATCCGGTGCATGTTTTCTCATTGTCTGAGGTCAAAGTACAAGACGTGCTGGAAACACACGCCTACAAGCTTTTTAATCACAACAGATACTACTTCATGAGGGCGTATCCAAGCGGTGCCCGTATTGATTCATCAAACATGGATCCGTCGAGCCTGTGGAGAAAGGGTATTCAGATGGTTGCTCTGAACTGGCAGACATGGGATACGGGCATGATGATTAACAATGGCATGTTTGCTGACACGCAAGGATGGTTGCTGAAGCCTCCAGGTACGTAGTAGACCAATTGTTCAGGCCTCTGTCTCACCAATTTTCAGGATATCGCCCGTACCTCCAGGACAAACTGGGTCCGAATACAGTCAACACAAAAGAAGTCAAACTCTCCATCACCTTCTACTCTGGTCAAAACATCCCCCTTCCGGAGGACTGTGCATCCCCGCAGAAATTCAAACCATACGTCAGTGTAGAGCTTCACGTCGAAGGGCCTGGCGACAATCACGGTGATGAAAGCGAGTCATACGAGCGCAACGAGCCGTACACGGACTTTACAACATCACACAAAGGCTGCGACATAGACTTCCGACAAGACCACCTTAGCTTCCCGCACGTCAGTGGGGTCTTGGAAGAGTTGTCTTGGGTGCGCTTTCAGGTCATGGATGAGGGTTTCAAGTGGGATGAGTTGGCGGGGTGGGCGTGTATCCGACTGGACAGGCTTGGGAATGGGTATCGGTTTGTGCATCTGTTGGATAGTAAGGGGATGCCAACGGAGGGTGTGATCTTGGTAAATGTTGAGAAGATTGTAACTTGAAAAGCATCGACCATGAGGCCCTGGGTTTCTCTTGGCTGCAACACGGGGGCCCTGGCCAGGTTGGAGCGGCCATATCTGGGCGACCTTTGATGGACCTTTTGCATACGCATATGTATGTACTACTCATACATGAATATACACATGATCAAGGATTATCCAAAAGCCCCCTCATTTATGCTCCTAATCCTGTACCTCAATCCAAGTTACAGTGATTTGAGTTTGGACTGGAATGCGCTTGATTAAATGAGAGCCACATGCAACCCAACCTCTCGACACCGCCTCTACAAAAACGAAGTCACTATATCAAGAATAAAGGGCTTAAACATGCCTATCTGGTTAAGACGTCTTTTCTATGTATACTTAGCCCCAAGCTAGTTCAAGAACAAGGTCAAGGGACGAGGCATAGTGCAACGCGGGGAAGTCGATCCGACCTCCGCAATGCTACCGGCAGTCAACGGATAAAGCTCCGCTGATTTCCACGGGCATTTTCTTGCGGCACCAGCTCCGCAAATAGCTACATGCAGGTACGGGATTTGCTCCGCAACCTTGCTCAGACTGTTCCATTGCATCGAGCAGAGCTGCATCTTGCGGCCGGCAGAGAATTGTAACGATTCAAGATCCTAGTAGAAGTTCAAAACTACTACGCCATAAGCCTCTAGTTCATGAACGATCCAACGCTCCCCGCAAAGAAACCAACAATCCCAAACCTCCTCAAGCCAAACAAGCCTGAGTTTGCAGCCTCAAATCGAACCACCCTTGTCATCTAACATCATCCCCCGCCCCGGAGGAGCAAACCCGAGGGTGAAAAAAGTCTCACCATCGACTGCACCCCGCAAATCGTTCAGGCGCCTCATTGGCGGTGAGGCGTGTCATGTTACGCTGCTCCTGACCGTAATCATGTCATGATCCGACATGTGCCGGAGCCCACTCACCCAACCGTCGACGACAAAGACAAGAAATTTTGACTTTTTTGCTGAGAAAGCATCTTCCCGCATGCAGGAATTGCGCTGCAATTGACTCAGCTTCCCTCGTGTTTACAAGCTACTACCGCCCCCCTCTCCCCGCATTGCGTTGCTATAAAGTCATTGTCTGCTCTCCCAACCATGGCGACTGTTGCAAGAGTTTCCAGGTCTATCCTGATCAGATCATCACTTCCCGCGCTATCCGGTGCCACCAGAATCACTCCACTACGACGACTTCAGTCCAGCCCGTTCACTTTGAGATATCTGTCCACAATGAAGGCTCTCATCTACAATGGAAGCAATGCCGTGTCTCTGCAGGACAAGCCCAAGCCTGAGATCAAGTCTTCCACCGATGCTGTCATTAAAGTTCTGAAGACGACCATCTGCGGCACAGATCTTCACATCCGCAAGGGAGATGTTGCTACCTGCACACCCGGCCGTATTCTAGGCCATGAGGGAGTTGGTATCATTGAGTCGACCGGATCTGCTGTTGGGCGCTTCAAGAAGGGTGACAAGGTCCTCATCTCTTGCATTTCGGCCTGTGCGACCTGCGAATATTGCCGCAAGGGCATGTACAGCCATTGCGTCTCTGGCGGTTGGATTCTTGGCAACACCATTGACGGCACCCAAGCGGAATATGTCCGCGTTCCTCACGCTGACTCCAGTCTCCACCCCATTCCCGAGGGCGCAGATGAGTCCTCACTGGTGATGCTCAGCGACATTTTCCCCACCGGTCTCGAATGTGGTGTTCTTAACAGCAAAGTCCAGCCAGGTAACACAGTTGCCGTGGTTGGATCTGGACCTATCGGTCTGGCAGCCATCATCACGGCCCAAATGTATTCCCCGTCCAAGATCATTGCCATTGACACAGATGCTGGAAGACTCGAGGTGGCCAAGAAGTTTGGCGCTACTGAGACGATCAACAACTCCAAGGGAGATGCCGTGGCTCAGGTCAAGGCTCTGACTGATGGAAAGGGATGCGACTCTGTCATTGAGGCAGTCGGTATCCCAGCGACTTTCGATCTCTGCCAGGAGCTTCTCGCTGCCGGTGGTGTCTTGGCAAATGTGGGTGTTCACGGCACCAAGGTGGATCTTCACCTCCAGAACCTCTGGGACAAGAACATTTGTGAGTTGAGCTCCTCAGACTGTATGAATGTGCAATCGGATTCTAACGTGATTTGAATTAGCCATCACCACCCGACTGGTCGACACTGTTACCACCCCCATGCTGCTCAAGCTCGTCCAGTCCGGCAAGCTTCAGCCCTCGCAGCTTATCACTCACCGTATGGATCCCTACAATACCTACAAATGTCTTCGACTAACACAGCCTCTAGGATTCAAGCTCAGTGACATGGAAAAGGCCTACGAGACCTTCGGCGAAGCTGCCAAGCATGGCGCCCTGAAGGTGCTTATTGATGTCGACTAAATGCAACGAAGAGATGAATGATGACCAAGATTGATACAAGTGCGAGTTTGAAATTGTGGGCTTAGAGGAAGACGCGAGTCGTGGCTGAGAGGTACATGAAGGTGAATGGTGTCGAGGGTGTGTGGGTTGTGTTAAGGGTGTGAAGCTCATCTTTTCTATATTCAATATGAAATTGTCCCCATGATATAGACATCTGTAAACGATATCATCCAAATGTATCATGAGAACGCGCCAAGGCCTCTCTGTAACACTGAGATAGCCGAGACTAATCCTTCCGCTCTTGGCTCACATCCTTCTTCATGCCAATGGGCACCATAGGTGCAGCTATGGATCCTCCGTCAGGGTTCTCCCCTGTCAATATCCAGGGTTGAGCCAGGAAAACTCACAAATGCATGATTGCGGAGCTGCTCAACTGGCTTCAGGTATTTGTCTATTTGTACATCTCACATCCCTATTCAAAAAACACGCTTGCGATATTCACATATCCTTTGATGTATACATAGTTGTGGAGGTTACGTGGATACTTGACTTCCTGCAATCCGGACAGCGGTGCAGTTGCGCTCGCTACTACAGAGCACCTCAACGATGTAGTTATGGATCATTTACTTCATCGCCGCCGCCATGGTGCCAACGTACCCTACGGCTACCCAACCAAAAAAATGAACTATGTCAGTCCTGTCAATACTAGAGAGCAGCAATCCCGGTACATCTCTTCCCCGAATCACTCTGACCGTCACAACTCGAGTTGTCGCCGCGCCCACATCTGTGCAGAGCTGATTAGGAGTAGCTGCCCTCCGTATCTCAGATCTTTTCATGGTCTCTTCGACAAGCGGCTGAAGTTGACGCTGCAGTTCTTGACAAACCATGCTCCTCACATGTTCCCCAGAAACCTGTATCCCACGAGATATGGTAGAGAAGCCCTCCCTTAAGCTTTCTTGGGAGATACCAACGGCAGAGTCCAAGATTCCCATTCTCTCACTGAGATCTTCTATGCCATGTTTAATATCATTTCGTATGGCGCTTTCGTGTCTATCCTGCTGCTCTATGAGATATTGCAGGCGAGCCTCTGCCGAATTCTGGGAACAAAGAATCTTCTCAGCGCGATTACTACCACACCAGTTAGACGAATATGACCATGGATTAAGGTAAGGAGAATCTTACAAGTTAAATGCCTGGAGATAAAGTAGAAGGGTTGTTTTGTGGTTCTCAAGTCTCTGTAGTGCTCGCTCTGTCTCGGTCGACTTCAAAGCCAGAATAATCCTCGCCCTCAACTTGGTTGGATCTTTGCCTGGTATTTCTTTCTCAAGGATGGAAAGTTCTTGAACCATGATATTGAGATGGCTGCTGAGAGCTTTCTTTTCAGCTTCGCTCAAGTTCTGTCCGCTAACTGTTTCGCGGATCAATTGGATTGCATTGTGGACATTCCGAATTACTATCGTCTTCTTAGTGATAGCTATCAGAGAAATACTAGTAAGATCGCAAACCAGTGACGTGGCGATGGAATTCTGGTCGCGAATTGCGCAGGCCTGAAAAGAAGGTATATAGACAAAGGCAGGTTCGGATCGAGGCATCGGTGAGCTGCACCAAGCTGGCCACTACTCCAACCACAGCCAGCTGTTCGGCCATTTCTGGGATTGAGGTAAGCCTGAAGATCAGGACTGGCGCGTCTGAGGAGATCCAAGTTTGGCTGACAGCAGGAGATGTAAGACTGTCAAACTGTGTCATGAGCGGTGAGAAGGTGTGTGCTCTTATTTCTGCACTGCATTACTAGAAGGTCTTAAACATCGTTTTGAAGAACAGTCACGTGACTACCATTGAGCAACGCACATCACATGCTTCAGGTCTAGGTTCGTCTCGAAACTGCTGAGGTTCTAAAAATTGGGGTTCCTTTTTAGATAAGATTATTTCCTGGATTTAAGAACTGCTCTCTGTTCTGGCGAATGTTGGAGCAAAAAGGGTTTGATATGGACAACAACGCTTTTCATAATCGTGCTTAGGTCGGTGTGTACAAGCAGAGGCCGGATCTAGTGAGTATGGTGAGATAAAACATTTGCAGAGAGTTGTATAGTTCCCTAGAACTAGCTTTTACTCCATGTTGGTAGACCGGGGACAGGAGATGCAATTGAGGATTAATGTTTAAGGTGACCTCAGCGCGTTCAGCCTCTTCAGTTCGCACAGAATGAAACCTTGGCTCCTACCCGAAGATCTGTGCCACCACCTCTGGACGCTGATTATTTGCCAATGGTCTTATGCCTGAAATAAGGTCAAAGCTTTGACGGTCGTGACTGACGCTGATGACGAGTTGGACAGGGTAGTAACTGGACGAGAAGGCTTGAATAATGGAGAAAGCCAGGTCTAGAAGCATTCCGTGGGGGTACTTAGAGCCGAAGAACTACTCTGGGGCCGGCCGCTTATTCATGTCCGGCGGCCGAGGCCAGGGAGACCTGAGAGGTCATACGACTCCTTACACGGCTGTCTGGGGAGCTGTAGCTGGTAGAAGACATCTTATTGAGACGGAGTTCCAGTGTCAAGATAAAATAAGCGCATCCCAAGTAAACATTGACGGATCTTGGCCGTTTTAAGATAGGAGTTCTCCAAGCGTTCAAAACAACGTCTTTTAGTTCGCCATCGAACACTTGGCGATCGTGCCGTGCCGATGACCAGTCCAAACTCTTCCAATTCATAACGTCATCCAGCGGCGAGAGAACGAATTTGCTAAGCGTGATCCTACGGGATGTAACCGAACCAAACCGTCGCTGATCAAATCCACTCTCACACTCCCCGGCCCGGCATCAACCCTTGAACAATAATCCCATGGTCTCATCTTACGTCGCACCGAGTCCATCGCTAAGCTGGTACATCAACCTATTGGCCACTTTACCCATAAGCTTCAGTGGTATGTCTGTATAGTGGACACACCCCGTTCGAGAAGAACAGTCGGCCGAAGTCCGAACCTGCAGACTCCACAAACCCGGTAAAACCGGCCGGTTGGGAGCCTCAAACACGCGACGGGAAGGGCTTGCATACGAGAGATTTCGCGTAGCCCAATTAAAAAAGGTTCGAGACCGGCCAGAACCCGCGGCTTGTACGGCAGCTAAACCCTGCGAAACTTAAAAGACCTAAGACCCTTGAGAGATAAGCGGGTGCTTGTTGCATGGGCCCGATCACGCAAGAGGTCCACTCACTGTCGCGATGAGGAGCCCATATCACATAGAGCAGTTCAAGAGTGGAAATAACTCGCGGGAACCGTTTGTTGCGTGCGAAACTATGGAGCTACTCTGGTGTGATTGTGGGCTCACATCCATGTTGAACAACTGTAATAAAGCCAAGACGTTTCGCAGCGATGAGGCTCTTCATCCAACACACTTCATACCTCGTTCTCCCTTGAATACACTTTAAAATGGGTGTAGACGAGTCCAAGGACCTATCCAAGGTCAGCAGCCAAGAGCAATCCGGCGAAACAGCCGTCGTCTCTGAAAAGTTTGCCGACGCGACCCTCCGCATCGTCGAAGAGCATGGAGACGAGTTTGGACCCTTGACTCCTGAAAAGGAGAAGAAGCTACGACGCAAGTTGTACTGGTATGTTATGGGGTTACTGTCAGCTATCAACTTGTTGCTCTTTGTAAGTTGAAATTTGGGTTTGGACTATCGGTCTTGGCTAATGCGAGATAGATCGACAAATCGACTCTTGGCTATGCTGCTATTTTGGGATTGTTTGAGGAGACTGGTATCAACAAGGCTCAGTACAACAACCTTGGTACCTTTTTCTATGTCGGTATGCATAACCTCACAGACTCCAATACAGCATCGACTCATCACTCTCAGGTTATCTCGCCGCGCAATGGCCCGGTCACTACGCCATGCAACGTCTGCCCCTGGGAAAGTTTGTTGCCGGCCTCATCTTCATGTGGGGAGCCACCGTCCTGCTGCACTGCGTAGCCACAAAATACGCTGGTCTCGTCGTTCTCCGCTTGGCACTAGGAGCCAGTGAATCTGTCGTTGTCCCTGCCATGGAGATGACCATCGGCATGTTCTTCAACCGTCACGAACAGTCATTCCTGCAACCTTTCCTCTGGGCGACTGCAGCCGCTGCACCAGTCTGCGCCGCCTTTATCTCATACGGTCTCCTATGGACCCATAGCAGCGTGCTCCCCTGGAAGCTCTTCATGATCATCACAGGCAGCCTCTCGGTCCTGCTGTCGGTGGCGGTCTGGTTCTGGTACCCAAACAACCCGGCCGAAGCCAAATTCCTTAACCTTGAGGAAAAGGTCCACACTATTAAGCGCGTGCACGAGTCAAGCCAGAGCTCCATCGAGCAGAAGCAGTTCAAAAAGACACAGTTTCGAGAGACGCTCCGAGACCCAGTCTCGTGGCTTTTCTGTCTGCAGGCTTTTACGCTCATGATGTCCAACAACTTGACCTACGGACAGCAGAACCTCATCACAAAGGCTCTCGGCGTGACAAGCTTGGGTTCGACTCTGGTCGCAGCAGCAGGTGGTGGTTTTGGCATTCTCGTGTGTCTCGCTGGTACGTGGGCTCTCAAGTGGTGGCCGTCAAATCTTGCTCTCCATGGACTCGTCTGGTGTATTCCAGCCATCGCCGGTGGTATTGGCATGGTAGCCATCGACTGGGATGAGAAATTGGGTATGCTAGCCTGTCTTCTTCTCGCTGGCCATACCTACGGAAACACCTACATCATCGCTCTCGGCTGGGCCACTTCCTCCGCAGCAGGCTACACCAAGAAGCTCACCCGTAACGTCATGTTCATGCTCGGCTACAGTGTAGCAAATCTCATCTCACCTCAGATCTGGGTTCCCAAGGACGCACCGCGCTACTACGGCGCCTGGGTCGCCCAGATCGTCGTTAGCTGGGTCGGCACGCCCGTGATCCTGTACATCATCCAGTTCATCTTGAAGAAGAGGAACGCACAGCGCAAGGCTTGGGCAGCTAGTCTTACAGAAGAGGAGAGGTTGGCTCATGAGTTTGGAGAGGTTGAGCAGCTGGATGAGAGTGGAAATGTGATCCGCAAAAAGGTTGAGATTGCGCTGCTGGATCTGACTGACTTGGAGAACCCCTTTTACATCTACCCGATTTAAGCCATAACACATGCTTTAGGTTTGGCAGTAGTTCGAGCGGAATTATTTGCAGAATAGTTATAGACTGAAGAGGCAGCCAAAAATATGTCGTTATCCTTGAAGATTGTGGGTTGATATAATACCCTGGATGCCCAACACACTGGACATTGCGGCGGCTATGTCGCACATCATCAATCATCATCATCATTTTCATGTCTACCTATCAATCTCTTTTCTGGACTGCGCCTCTGAGCTTGAACCTTCAACAAGCAGCTTGTTACCATTGACCCAGTCCCATAGCCAGTGTTAGACGGCCGTCATTGTTCAGCCCATTCAATACTGCGGGTTCTGCCCATATCCCCCACCCTGATGATAACCCTGGTTCTGCTGATAACCTTGGTTTTGCTGGTAGCCTTGGTCCTGCTGGTAACCTTGGTTCTGATGGTCCTGATTCTGGTAGCCCTGGTTCTGACCCTGCTGGTACTGCTGAGGGTTGTACTGTTGATGTTGCTGGTACTGGTCTGGTCGATACTCTTGCTGCTGGTATCCCTGATGCTGTGGGGGTTGGTACTCCTGGGACTGCTGATGCTGCGGAGGTCGATACTCTTGGGATTGCTGATGCTGTGGAGGTCGGTACTCCTGGGATTGCTGGTGGTAGTCAGGTCGGTATTCCTGCTGCTGTTGATGCTGTGGAGAATTATATCCATGTCCCTGTCCTCCCTGTTGCTCATGAGATGGAGGACGGCCTCCCTGCGAAGAGGGCACAGGGTTGTTGGCACCACCAAGGTGCGCGCCCGAGGTCGGAGCACCCACGCTGACACCCTCGTTACCAATGTCGTCCGGCACCGAGATCTTGACGTTGGGCAGATACTTCTGCACCTTTTGCTCCACCATCTTCTGCACGAAAACCCAGCTCTCGCGCTCAAACTTGCGATGTCCTCCGTTGACGACACCCAGGATGCTCTCTCGTAGAGTCTCCTGCACCTTGCGCACCAAACCACGGATCTTGTTGACCAACTTGGACTTGATATCGTCGCCAAAACCACGGTCGGCGTTGGGCTGGGCGTCGCGGTCGAGCTGTGAGTCGAAGGGGTTGCCACCGAGGATCTTCTCAAGAGGTCGCTGGAACTGGTCGGGGAGAAGCTCGAACAGCTGCTTCTCAATGCCTCCGAGGATCTTGCGGAACTCGAGACGGACTTCTCTGTGGACTCTGGCGAGACCGGTGCTCAGCTTGTCGCTGATGACCTTGGAGAAACCACTGCCACCTTCTTTGTCGTCGCCATCGCGATCACGGTCGCGATCACCGAACCCTCTTGAAGTTCCCTCGTCGGAATGCTTCTTGCTTCCAAACAAGCCTCCAAGTCCCTTGACCAGATCCTTGACCTGGTCCTCAATCTCGCCCTTGACACCATCACCAAGATCCCGCGTGCTCGTGTTGCCGCGCAGCCACTTCTTGATGTGTTCCAAAGCGATACGAGTGAATTGCTCAGCGATGGGGGCGTGCTGCTCTCGAAGCTTCTCGCCGACGTGTTCCTTGATTTCGGGGCTGATCATGCGGGCCTTCTCCTCTGGGTTGCGGGCAGCATCCTTCACAGTGTCGCTGAGAATGCCAAGGAGGCCGTCAAGCTCAAACTTGGGACCTCCCGATCCTCTGCCATTGTCATCGAGTTTGTCTTGAACCACATTGATGGCGACCGAGAGGAAACCTCTAGCCGATGAGAAGTCGTTATCACCTCCTCCACGAGAACGCGTCTCACCCTGGCCACCACGCGAAGCACCTTCAGTGATGTCAAAAATATCCCGCAAATCATCACCAGCCTCATCAGTGATCTTGGTGAAGCTGCGGGTCAGCTTGGCAATCTCGTCAGCAAAAGGCAGCGACTGTCCGCCGTAAGAGTCGGGCGCATCTTCGCGTAGGTCCCTCGGGTTTCCCTCGGAGCGCTTGCCGTCCTTGTTGAAGAGCGAGCGGAAGGCGTCGACGACCTGGTCTTCGAGGCTGTCGATGGTCTTTTGCTGAAATATCTCAAGCTCTTGGGTAATGCGGGGCTGGATCTGAGGGCCAAGGGAGTCGACGTACTCGTCCACCTTTTTCATGAGGACTTCAGGGACGCCGTGAGAAGACATGGTTGCGGTTGTAGAGGTAGTAGAGCTGTAGGAGGATGTAGTGCAGGTAGGGTAAACCTTAACAGGGCAAGGGTAGATAGCTCCCGTTGTTGGTGTTGTGAGGGAGCCAGAATGATGGGCTGAGCTGAGCTCCATGTTGTGCGTTGTCCATCGTGGGGAATTTGACGTCAGCTTCAGCACGGGCCACCTCATGTTGTACCTCAAGATGTACCTTAACTTTTGAGAACGCCAGCCACTTCTTCAACGGCTCCAAAAATAGATGCTGCCAACGCCTTCAAGAGTCAATCAGAGCCTGATATGGCTTTGGGTCTTCATTATCAAGACATTTCGTCTTGGCCTAATCTCTCTACCTCGCACTGATTCAGCGACACGAACAACGTATGACAAGTAAATCGGCACATAATATCACTGAAAAAGCCACTGTTACAGACTCGAATAAGACCTGTAGCACATTGCGCTGGACTGAAGTCGAGGTAAACTACCTGACTACCTTCTTTAACCTGCCCAAGGTTGCATTCGCCAGACACCACCGGCGATCGGATCGGCGCATTCTAGTTACCGAGGTTAGCGCGAAGCTGTGCCGTGTGTGCACATCACATCCTGTGATGGGTGTGACTGGTCTCCTATTCATTCTTATTGATGCAAGCCTCCATCCTTCAGCCAAGGCTTTTGCAGCAGGCCTTTCTTTTTCCCCGTATTACTTACTGATAACTCACCTCATCTCCCTATTTAACGAACCATTCACCCCACCCATCGTCTCTGATCCTTATCACCTCCAACTTCGTGATCCACCATGACTGCCCCGCATCCCCTCTCTCAGCTAAGCATCAGCGAAACCACAACAGCCCGCGATGTGGTTCGTCGCTCTCATCCAGGGACCGTCTTGAATTTTCGAGTCATATTTCTTCTCGAGCCCCCGAAAGTCGATGTTGAGACCTATTTGGAGCTTGAACACTCTGGCAAGCTTACCGCTGAGTCGCCCCGTCCGCCGAGATTGGCACAGGCTTGGTACGATGTCATCAGCAACACACGAATCCCGCAGTATCATGAAACAATTGTCGACTTAACCAAGGCCGAGATTGTCGACCAAAAAGTCATTGACCCCAAGAGCAAGCCCAGTCTAGCCATGTAAGCATTCTCCACACAAGGAAGAAACCAAGTCGTTAATCACTACTGTAGGTGGGAGTTTGACAAGGTAATCAAGTGCGTCGAAACATCACCAGCCGTCAAAGCAAAGATCGATGAGCTGCGCCTCCCCGAAGGCTTTGAAGTCGTCGTCGAGCCCTGGCCATACGGTGCCCCAGATCCAGGCGATGATGATGAGCGCGTCTTCCAGGCCCTCCTTTTCGCCCAGGACAAGAGGAGCGGTAACCCAGATTCCAACTTCTACGCTTACCCGCTACCAATTATCCCAATCATGAATTACAACAAGGGAGAAATCATCCGTATCGATATGCCCGCCACCGGCGGAGGAGACGACCCCCTCACTGGTCGGACTAACTTTGGAGGCATCATCGATCACTGCGACACGGCGGAATACGTTCCAGAGCTTCTCCCCGACGGCACGAGGCAGGATCTCAAACCTCTTACCATCATGCAGCCGTATGGGCCCAGCTTCAGGGTTGATGACAACCTCGTGCGGTGGCAAAAGTGGCAGTTCCGGGTCACGTTCAACCCTCGAGAGGGTGCTGTGCTTCACGATCTTCGGTACGAGGGTCGAAGTGTGCTTTATCGCCTGGCTGTCAGTGAAATGGTACGTATCAACGCAATAAAGGTCCGGGATCAAGCATTAATGTGACTGCGTACTAGACTGTCCCATATGCCGACCCTCGCACACCGTATCATCGGAAGCAGGCTTTTGATTTTGGTGATGGAGGTTTGGGCAATGCAGTCAACAATCTGACTCTTGGTTGTGACTGTCTTGGCGTTATCAAGGTCAATTCACATGTCGCTTTTTCTTACGCAAGCTAACTTGAACAGTATTTCGACGGTGTGCTCGTCGACAATGAAGGCAACGCAACAGCAACCAAGAACGTCATCTGCCTCCACGAACAAGACAACGGCATCAACTGGAAGCACACCAACTGGCGCACCGGCCGAGCCGTAGTCACACGTCGTCGTGAGCTCGTCGTCCAGTTCATCATCACGCTCGCCAACTACGAGTACGTCTTTAACTTCAAGCTCGATCAAGCAGCAGGCATCGTCGTCGAGGCCAGAGCGACAGGAATCGTCTCGGTGGTCAACTTGGATCTCGGGAAGACGGCACCTTGGGGAAACGTGGTCAACCCTGGTGTTTTAGCTCAGAATCACCAGCACGTCTTTTGTGTGCGTATTGATCCGGCCATTGATGGGAATAACAACACGGTGGTGCAAGAGGAGAGTTTGCCTGTTGCGATGGACCCCAAGACAAACCCGCACGGCAATCTATACGAAGTTCGCAAGACGCCCATCGCCAAGTCCGGCGGCTTCGACGTGGAACCTCTTAACAATCGCGTTTTCAAGGTCCAGAACACGGAAAAGATCAACCCGATTTCTGGCAGGCCTGTAGGTTATAAGCTGGTTACCCCTGCCACGCAGAAGCTCCTTGCAGACCCTCGCAGCGTGCAGGCGAAACGAGCCCTTTTTACACAACATCACCTCTGGGTCACCAAGTACAAGGATGAAGAGCTCTACGCTGCCGGACGGTATACCCACTTGGGCAAGAATGAGACAGGAGGCGTCACCGACGCCGCAGCTCGAAACGATAATGTCCTCAACGAGGATGTTGTCCTCTGGAGCTGCTTCGGTCTCACGCATAACCCGCGCGTTGAGGATTGGCCCGTCATGTGAGTTTTCAATTAGGGTTGCTGTAACACCGTACTGACAAATATTCATGCAGGCCCGTCGAGATTCTTCAGGTTTCTCTCACGCCTTCGGACTTTTTCACAAAGAACCCTGCCATTGACGTGCCTTCGGATAAGGACCTTGGTTCCCAGTCAGCGGATGGATGCTGCAGGGAGCCTAGACTGTGAGCCAAACACTCGGCCTGAAGTCGAGAGGGTTCGATGAAGAGAAATGAGACATTTTGCTTGGACATTGATATATGTAAACCAAGTCAAAGATATCTTTTGGATAATAGCAAGCATTACAAATACAAAATGCATTCAGGTCTTGCTTGTTGACGCGGAACTCTTAGTTCGGTAGAAGGCGCATATTCACGGGCGGAAATCGCGGAATGATTGCAGCTCCGACCAAAGCCGATTCCGACCTCCAACTGCCGGCGATGGGTCTCGATTTTGTGATTAACAACCAAGATAGATTTATATACAAGACTTGCCCCTGCAATTCTTATTTTTATGGAATCAATGTTCAGAGAAATGCCCAAAATGTCGTGGCTCACAATACCCCGAGGCTCACACTTCTCCCTCGCCAATCTCCCATTTGGCATCATCTCCACCAAAGCTAACCCATCCCCTCGTCCAGCCGTCGCCATCGGTGATAATGCCCTCGACCTCTCGCTTTTCGCCCAAAAAGGAGGCTTCGACAAGCTTCAGGACTTTCCCAATGATAAAATCTCTGTCTTTAGCGAGCCCACTCTCAATTCCTTCGCAGCGCTCGGCAGGCCTGTGCATCGATCTGTCAGACAGTATCTGAGACAGGTCTTTGAGGCCAATACGCCGTTCCCCGAGGTTCTCAAGGACAATGAGTCTTTAAGGCAAAGTGCCATTGTCGCGCTTTCTGAAATTCAGATGCATCTGCCCATGGCGATCGGCGATTATACCGACTTTTACGCTGGCCGAAATCATGCCTTCAATGTCGGCGTCCTCTTTCGAGGTGCTGCTAATGCCTTGAACCCGAACTACAACCATCTCCCTGTTGGGTACCATGGCAGAGCTAGCTCTGTGGTAGTCTCAGGAACGCCACTCCGAAGACCCTGGGGTCAAGTCCTCGCAGCTCCTGGAGACAAGACGCCAGTATTCCGACCTTCTTCCCGATTAGACATTGAACTGGAGCTCGGCATGTTTATCTGTCAAGGAAATACCCTCGGAGATCCTATCCCGGTCAACGAGGCAGAGAACTATATCTTTGGCTATGTCCTTGTCAACGACTGGAGCGCTCGTGACGTTCAAGCCTGGGAGTACGTTCCTCTTGGACCTTTCAACTCAAAGAACCTAGGAACCACCATAAGCCCCTGGGTCGTCCTTGCAGACGCATTGGATCCTTTCAAGTCAAAAGGTCTTCCCAATGATGTCGAGCTTGCGGAGTATCTGCGCGAGAAGCGAGAGGACAATGTTGTTGATGTTCACCTTGAAGTGACTCTCAGAAGTAAGTCATGCATCCAAGTATAAAAGGCTCCTAATCTAATCAACAAACAGCCCCTAAAGGCACTGAAGCGGTTATTACTCGAACATCATCAACAAACTTGCTTTGGTCTTGGCCTCAGATGATTGCACACCACACCATCACAGGGTGCAACCTGCGACCTGGTGACTTTCTCGCGTCCGGCACCATATCTGGCACTGAGGACGGCACGCAAGGCAGCTTCCTTGAGCAGACCCATGGAGGCAAGTCACCCCTGCGAATTGGTACAGATGGTGAAGAACGCAAGTTCCTTGAGGATGGCGATACTGTCATCATTCGAGGGTGGTCGGGTACGAACGAGGATGAACTCATTGGGTTTGGAGACTGCGCGGGACAGATTCTGGAGGCTTTACCACCCAGAAAATAAACATGCCGACCAGGGTTAAGAGCTCAGTCGGCATCGAGACAAAGAATATTGAACTGCTGCGGGAGGCCATGTTCTGACCGAGCTGATCTGCGGGTGTGGACGTACTTCTCCTGAAGCTGGCACAGTTCGTGGAGTTTAAGAAGCTACTCATAGAAGGGGGGAACTTGTTGACGGGAGTCCAGGTCCCTGTAAGCCTAAAGCTATAGACTCTTCCAGAGTGTAACCCACGTTCTATCTTGCATAGTCTATCCACTCTAAAGAAACAAGCTGGCGCAGTGAACATACAGATAACAACACCTAAGGCGATGGTGCTCAAGCAAAGCTCTCAAGAAGGTTCAAAACATATCCCTGCCCTACAGTTTGGCATCCACAGATGGTACTGCCGGGTATAGAATTCCGTCCTGGTATGCGGTTGCGACATGCTTCCCTTCAGGGCTCCAGATGAGGGTAGACATAGCTGCCCTCCCTGCTTCGTACCGTGGCCAAGAATGCTCCAATATCCACCATCCATCTCCACGAAACATGGCATCTGCAGCGTTCACATGGACGTAAAACGAGTAGCTCAAGGTCGCTGCTCGCCCAAAGTTAAATCCATAGCCAAGTTGATTACCAAACATGATGAGTCCGTTTCGATCAGCTGCAAAAGCATGACAGACAACATGAGCATTAATGTCATCTTCCGGTAAAGGAGAAAGAGGCCGATATAGGATTAGTTGTTTCTGCTCGCCACTTCCCCTGGTGGAGTTGTACTGCGTCATATCCACCTTGTACATATCCAAGATTGGAAATGTCCCATGCCCCACGTCGGGGAATGCTTGACTAAAGACGTCTATGTCAATTTGTGGGCACGGCTCCCATTCTGTAGGTAGTTTTGAGGTGAGGATGTCATGGTAGCGTTCGCCTGGCGGGATACCCTGGACTACTTCTGTTGTTGACGAGGGTCGACGAAAAGTGACAATGCTGGTTAAGCATGGGGTAGAAAGGGGCTTTTGACTGTCCTCGACGGAGAATGGGCCAGCCGGCTCAGCAGAGGGCTCAGCAGGCTGTCGGACATTAACAAGAAGAGTCGCGAATGACCGTCCGTATTGGGTTTCAGACACCTCAAAGACGAAGGGACGGTCGATAAGTCCGGGGCTTGTGAAGACAGCGTGGATGGACTGTAGCAAGGCGAGTAAGCATGGAATCTCTCATCAAGGTATCTAAGGCCCTCCCTCACATGTATCCCAAATGCACGATCTTTGTCTGGATTGGAATCGGCTCTTGATTCCATTGCACGAGCTGCTGCAAGAGGAGCTTGTGCATAAACCACTCCTCCAAAAGCAACTTTGGTGCCAGGTGGCCGAGGGATGCCACTAGCCTCCCATGGTATCGCATCGCCTGTCGCCCAGGGTGGTTGACGATTCATGAAGCGTAGCATGACGCCCCCGGTATCGGACTCTCGGTTTGGGAGCCTTGTGAGTTCCATGGCTTGCTGAAAAGATAGCCGAACGCATTTCTCTAGGGAGGTCATAGTGGGCGATGGAATGATGGTCAAGGGTGAGAGTGGACAGAAGTATTTGATCTGGTGCCTGTGACAATAGATCGCATTTCTATTCAGGCTTGGTTGTGGATAGGTAACCTGACAAGCCTCGGCAACTCTTGTTAGTGCCGAACCCGCCGAGACCCCATCAGCTCTTGGTAATTCTAGGGATCGACGCGCTCACTTGGCAACACTCGGCTTCAAATCCATCTCATGCAAAAGATTCTGCATAGAGCGCTTCTCAATGGCATATTCAAACTCTTCAGGCAGGTCCTTCATCTTGATGCTCGGGATCTCATTCGTGACGACATTGTAGATGCGATCGCGCTGCTCCTCAGTGAGCTTCCTTGGCGCGCCCGCCCGTGGGAGGCTCGTGTTGTTCGGGCCGCGTTTAGCTGCGCGTCGATACGCTGCTTTTATCGTAGAGAGAGGGGTTTGGGGTAGAAGTTTGTGGATTTTATTGTAGGTGTTTCCTGCTTGTTTTAAATCGCAAATGAGGGTTCGTTGGGCTGGTGATAGCTCTTTGCCGCGAGGCATGGTGACGCGTTGTGGTGGTGTTGAAGTGCTCGCGTTTGTGGGGGTCGAAAACTTGTTGCTCACCAAAAGCGCCTCGGAATGATTCCGAATCCGAAGACACTACTTCACCCCAATCTCAATATAAGAAATAAAGAATGAACTTTGTAATAATTCTCATCTAAAGTTTTGGTACACTCAACTTGACACATTTCACCTGCGTCCAATCGTTCAGCGCATCCTGTCCCATCTCCCTACCAAACCCGCTCTGCTTGATACCTCCAAATGGAGTATTCGCATGAATGCTTCCCCACGTGTTAATAGTGACGATGCCGACCTCAACCTGCTCTGATACGCGAACAGCCCTCGCAATGTCATTTGTAAAGATGGACGCCGCGAGTCCATAATCTGTTCCGTTTGCCAGGGCAATAACTTCTTCCTCTGTCTTGAACTTGGCGATGCTTGCAACTGGACCAAATACCTCTTGCTTGATGATGGTGGCATCGGGTGAGACATCCACAAACGCCGTGTTGGGAATATAGTGTCCCTTACCCGACAATGTCTCGTCACCACCGTGGAGAAGCTTTGTTCCCTCTTCCTTGGCCTTGGTGATGAATCCCAAGATGCGGTTCTTCTGCGCTTCGCTGATGACGGGTCCCTTGACCGTCTCTGCAAGGAGAGGATCTCCAGCAACCGCATCCTTGGTCCGCTTTGAGAACTCGGAGATAAACTTGTCGTAAATCTCTTCTTGCACGTAAATTCGGCTTCCAGCGACGCAGATCTGTCCGTTGTGAACCGTGATTCCAGCTCCGGCCCACATGAGAGCGTTCTCGAAATCGGCGTCTTTGAAGATGATGGCAGGGCCCTTTCCACCCAACTCAAGGCTGACTCTCTTGAGGTTCGAGCGCGCTGCGCTGGCGAGAATCCCTCGTCCAACACCTTCGCTGCCTGTGAATGAGATCTTTCTCACGTCGGCGTGATCAGCTAGTGCCTGGCCGGCAACACTTCCAACACCACAGAGGATGTTGATGACACCTGGAGGGAAGCCAGCCTCAGCGATGAGTTGCGCGAGCTTTTGTCCGTAGAGAGGGGCAAGTTCTGGAGTCTTGATGACGAGAGTGTTTCCAGCCGCAATGGCTGGGCCAAGTTTCCAAAACGTAATCATCCTGGTATGGTTAGCCTTTAACCACGATATTCCAACCGAGATAACTCACAGAGGAGAGTTCCACGGCACAATCGCAGCGCAGACTCCAATAGGCTCACGACGCGTATAGGACAGTGACTGGTCGTTCTCAATAGATTGGCCGTCAAGCTTATCCGCCCAACCAGCATAGTACCGACAACACTCGACAGCCTGTGTAACACTCAGTCCCATGGACATGGTGTAGAGCATGCCGGCATCAACGGCCTCAATTGAAGCAAATTCTTCTGCATTCTGCTCAATAAGGTCACCTAGCTTGTTGAGGAGAGCTCTGCGCTTTGCTGGGCCAGTCAAGCGCCATGTGTTCTTGAAGGCGGCTTTGGAAGAGGCCACGGCACGGTCAACATCAGCGGCCTGGGCTGCTGAGAGGTTGGCGATGGTGTCACCGGTGGATGGGTTCTCAATGGCGATTGTCTTGTTATCAGCAGCAGGTGAAAACTTGTTGTCAATGAAGAGGCCAGTGGGGACTATTGAAGGTCAGCTTTCATGCATATGCCAAGTGTTGGTATGAGCGTACGAGTGATCTTTCGGCCACCGGCACCGACGATTGTAGTTTCAGCCATATTGAGAGTAAAATGAAAGTAAAATAGATGAGACGGGTATCAGAGTTGAGTATCCGGTGGAGGGTTCGCTGTAAGTTTATATATTTCAACTCGGAAGTTGGCCGGAAAGATCCAAACATGAGTCGGAACCCGATTCGTACTACGTGGTACACCATCTTAGCTTAATTTTTTGGTAGTATTATGACGTTAACCTTATCCAATTTAATGCGCAAAAGGCAGACCCATTCTCATTGTCAGCTTACCGTCAAAGCTCACCGAGGAACTAGCTACCTCAACCCACAATGATATCCATATCAAAGGAGGCTCAAGAGCGACTCATACTACGATTGCCCCCACGGACATGATCTTATCTCATGCGCATAAGAACAAAATCGATAACAGGGTGCTTATCTCCGAGGTCAGGAGAAAGAGGGGTCGTTTTAGGCGGGGTTCTTGATTTCAAACGAGGTCAAAGTGTTGAAGTCGTTCCGGGTCGGAAATATCGGAATCGTCGCCTAGCGGCTCATCCCGTCTGAGTCACCCAGCAGCCCCAGCTAGCTTCATTAAAAGTAGAAAGAATTTGCGATGTCTCGCTCTCCCAATATCTTCAGCTTGATAATCTATTATTGCTAAGACCTTATCAATCTGCAAGGCTGGCCCCAGTTCCTAATTCTGCCTGAAAATCTTGTCGTTACGAATAACTTTAGCACACTCAGCAATAAACGCCAACCATCCTTCTAAGTTCTAACTAATTCAAAAGCGCACATTGTAATTCTCGGGGATCATACAACATCCACTTTATCATTCTCCTCAGCTGTAGTGTCAGGTAATGTGACCAACTTGGCCATGGAGTCAGCAGTGACGTGGACAGACAACATATGCAACACTAAGGATGCCTAGTACCTCGGAGTATGGGCATCTCACGTCTTGCAACATAGATTGAGTTCCTGAAGGGCCCAGGATTAGGTAGCCAATAGTTACAGCAAGCACAGGTCTGATTAACCACCTGATCTTACCTGACACTCTTGCACGTTCACCTTCCACTATTGGAACCCTAAGCCTGCTTATCCCGAGACCAGAGGCTCTCAAGGCTGAAAAGGGCAGCCTGCGAGAGTGGGGAGCATTGCTGGAAGGATTTTTAAACGTAAAAAAGAGAATGCTGGCCACGCCTTCGTGATGCTGTGTTATGGAAGCTGTGTTGGCCACTTACCCATAAGGGGTAGCGACCTAAGGAAAAAGTTGCCTAGTTGGTGTGTTATGCCGCTGGCTGAGGTTTTTATTGCCGAAAACGGAAGGGGTTAGTTATGTTATCGATATTGCACAATGGCCCATGTTATCTGCACGAGGTTTTCCCCTTGCAGATAAATTTTCCTTCTCTTCTCTGGGTCTTCCGACTCACTGGACCCATCAAGGGCCTCAGCAGAAAAGTCACACCTAGCCGCATCGTCATGAAAGGTTAAGACTTTTATGGGGTATTTTGACTGTCCTAACCTCTGCACGAGATACAAGAGAATTATGCCTTTCCAGCTTCTCAAGGCCACAGTCTCTTAACACAATGTCTGCCAACACAATGCCTACGAGAACCATAACCCATCAGTTGTATAACCCTAGTCTTAATACAGAATTTGCCAATCGCCCCATGTAAGACATAGGGGCATATAGAAGAGGGCGCCCACATGACTTGTATTCCAGGTAACTTGGTAGTAGTAGCATGAACTAATGCGGGGGTTGCCGTGTTCTTGAACTCAAGGGAAATGGATGGAATATTAAAGAAAAAAAGAAAAGCCAGGGGCATGCCTTCTATTTCATATTCAAGAGAGGTGACTAAATAAAGTATTGATGTGGTCGTCCTCGAGCTTTTAGACCCGCCCGACCCCGAGCCTCTGGGATATCATCCCGAGTCAACTTCTAGTGCTTATGTCCACCTCAATCTGGTAGTCGCATAGAGTCATTGAGGTGTTTTAAATCAGTTGCCTGAGATGAGCATTTACCATCCCATTTGCTTCGAAGCTAGAAAGCCGTTCGAACATACTTCAATACATGATGTGTGATTAAATGTG
This sequence comes from Fusarium liriodendri, assembly GCA_023509735.1. NCBI lineage: Eukaryota > Fungi > Ascomycota > Sordariomycetes > Hypocreales > Nectriaceae > Fusarium > Fusarium liriodendri. The sequence continues at coordinate 38,909 of JALLKD010000573.1, read as the reverse complement.
GTAAGCTATCGAGACCAGAACATTATTAAATCATCGTAGTCCTCTTCTGACCCAGGAGCTATGTGCTCGTTCTTGAAAATCATTCTTCTAATGCCCTCCGCCTGATCCCTCGTAGTCTTCGCATCCTCCATCTTGTTCTGTTTTAATGCTACTTCACTGAGCTTGAAAAGTACCCGTGCCTCTTCATTCTTGAACCTTGGGCTGGCTTGATAAATGGTGAGTGCATGGCTAAGTGTTTTCCTGAATTATCAGTAAGATTTACTGCCCTTGTTCGTTTGTACCAGAAGATTTACTCACTCTGCAGCCTCGAATTCACCTCTTCGAAGTTGGTGCCAGCCAACTTTGTAGCATGCATCGGCATGCATGCGATGGTTATCCCCAGCCGTCTTAGATAGCATTTCTGCAGAGAATAGGTGCGTTCGATACGCTTCATCAAATCGATTTTGGTATATCTGCAGGTTTCCGTATGCTAGGTAGATCATACCAGTTCTATTAATGTCAGCAATGCTTGTTCGAATCATGAAGACTGATCTGCGGCAGTACGAGAATTGTCTCACCTGAAAGATCTTCTGTCCCTCTCGCCAAATTCTCGCGCCCTTTGTTCGATGATGGACGCCAAGATCCTTTCAGCCTCTTCGAGCTTCCCTTGAAGTGTGAGACAAACGCCAAGGTGTGAGACAATTGTTGTCGGATTGCCGGGACAGTCCTTCCAGATCTCTAGGCACCTTCGGAACGCCTGTTCGGCCTCAGCAAAGCGTTTGAGTGCCATGTTACCTACTCCAACCCCCGCTTCGGCATGGGCTTCTCGAATGTTGGGGCGTGCTAGAAATCCCAGCTTGATCGCCTTCTGAATATGCTCTTGCTGCTTTGAGAAGTTGTCGAAGCATGCCTGTGCATCATTGCATTCGCTGGCGCAGCCCCCGTAAGCACCATAGACATCAGCCAGGATGATCTGGCAATTCTGTGGATTGTCTTTGCAGTATACCTCAGCAATTTGAAAAAGAGGAAGAGCAGATGGGAATTTTTCACATTCGCAGAAGTAGCTGATGTTGAGATTAGCATAATCCAGTGTATAGTGATCGGTTGATACCAGGAACCATAGGAAGGCTTACCAGCCAGCATTGTATAGGAGTTCAGCAAAGGAGGCATCTGCATTCAGACATCGTTCGTGCCAAAATTCTTGTGAGGTCTTCCAGTGGTTTGCCAAACTGACAACATGATTCACAAGACGTTCCTGCGTCGGCCATAAAGACCGTTGATATCGATGGTGTCTCTCCGGTACGGGCCAAAGATTGCGTAAGAGCTCAACAGCACCAGAGAAAGCGTTCTGTGCTGATTCGGTCGTCATTTTGTAACGACAGTAATCTCGCACTATGTGATGCATTGAAACCGTTCTAAGCGCTGTGTTGCGGTTGATAACATTGTGTTTGCAGAGCAACGATCGATTCTCCTCAAACTTGCGAGAGTCTGCGATTGCCGCAAGTGTCGAATGTTTGCTACCAACTGAGCCATCTCTGAGGTCTTGTTCAAGAACACTGTCGGGATCGAGAAAGGAAAGAAGCTCGAGAAGGCTCCAGGCGTTTCCGTGTCCGACGCCACCTTCTATTCTACTCAGTGCAGTCTTGAAGGCATCCGACAAGCTGTATGAGTATTGGGCTTCCGGTGTAGAGATGGACTTTGACTCATCAAAGAGCCGAACATTGGGGAAAAGCGCAACATACTCCTTGAGGTCCATTCTCCCCGAGAACATGATAGATGCGATGGTCGTTAGAGACAAGGGGTGGCCTCCGATGCGGTCATGGATTATCCTCGTGTAGGCTTCATTGGCGTCATTTTTCTGCAGTCCAGTGATTTTGAAGAGAAGACTGGCGGAGTCTTGTGCATCAAGACCAGATACATGGTTGATGGTACCACTCAGTTCAAACAACGGGCCCAGCACTGACTGGCTTTGTGTGGTAATCAAGACTGAGCCCTTGTCTCCCATTGGCCAAAAGTCCCCCAGGTCGGGACCCAATTTGTCCACGTTGTCAAATATTAGAAGCCACGGTTTGTCTTTCTAAATGTCAGTGATTTGAGACTACTTCACTGCTGCCCCAAGAGAGGAATAGGGAGTGAGTCCCGATCTACATACCTGTGGATTGGAGAAACATTTTGACTTTCTCCCTGCTCTCTGATTGATCGTTTGAACGCCCGTTCCCTTGTAGCCCTAGCTCTTCATTAAAATGAACGAAACTGTTTGCTAACTTAGCGCGTGTCTCAGCCTGACCCAGCAAGACAATGTCGAAGATTTTGTCTTCAATTGACTCAAAAGCGTATTGGAGTGCAATCTGTGTTTTTCCAACGCCTGGAATTCCAACGAGAGCCATCTTGGATTGCTGTCCTGGTTCTTTCCCGGGTGCCAGTACATTCCGGAGCTTGGCGAGAATGGCATCACGCCCAGTGAATGCAGGGTTTCTCTGATACGGCCTGACGTAAAAGCAGGGCAATTTGGCATGGGAGGAGGCTATCTGAGAACGAATCCTATCCTCGCTGTAATTGTCTTGATTCTTTGGATCTTGGGTTTTGTTGGATCTTAGCCGACCGGAAACCTCGGAAATTCCTGTGTTGTCAAGTGATTGCACCTCGGGGAGGGTAGATGGCGCTGGGTATTCGAACCCCGAGAGTGACTCCAATTGCTGGAAAGACTTGAAAATTTGGGCTAGATCTTCCTCCCACATATTGACGGACTCTTGCTCTTTTGAATCAGATGGTTGGTCTTCATGTCTTCGCATGATGCGGCTCAGACGCGCCAGGCATGCCAGGATCTCAGGTCTGAATGAAGGGTCGTAGCTATGGAATCGTACGGATGGGCCACGAAGATGGGCCTCAATTGCGACTAGCAACGTCGAAATACTTGTCGTGGGGTGGTAGTGGCTTTCTCGGAGTATCATACCAGAGTGAGTTGTGATGATGCTCACGAGATCTTGGAAAGCTGTCACTTCGTCATCGTCGTTGTCTTGAGATTCCCCTGTTGTTGACTGTTCGCTGTGTCTCGAGTTTTGAAGGTTCCTGATTTCTGATCCTATAGAGACTTTCGTTTCGTCATCAGGGCCTATCAGCTCCCATGGCAAAGCCTGGAGCGCGAAAGAGTGAATGTGCTCAGCCAAGTGTTTGTCCGTCTCGGGGCTTCGAAGTGACGTGTCTTCACAACACAGCGGGCACGCAATAGGGGGAACTACTGTGCGCTGGCTGAGTTCGGCGAGGTCCGGCAAATCGCTCTCAGCAACCTCATCCTCGTGCTCTGTTAGAGTGTGCTTGTGCCATTCCTCTTGGCTGTCGAACTCAAACTCCTCGGGGCTGTCTGAGTCCAACCAGCACGGGTCGCAAATCCACTGTGCCCTGGAGTGTCTGTCTCTGATATGCTTCTTCCACTCGGCCGTTGTGATGTACATGGCATCAGGAGTGTCACAGTCCTCATAAACGCACACATAGGGGCTCAGATCCTCGACTAGATGGCCACTAAAAGAGTTAGACGGTTGTCAAAGAGGGTTACGGGCACATACCGCCAACGTTTGTTCTTCTTGGGATCAGAATACGAAGAGTCTAGCAGCTGAGCGCAGTACGGACACCAGAAGCTTTCACCCTCAGCTCCTGGGCATTTGGGGTAGTCCTGTTTGAGGACTCCCTGGGACAGCTTTGTGCTGACAGATCTCGCTTTCTGTTCTCGAGGGCGTTGAGGCATGTCAAAACTGCCAAGCTTAGTTGCTGACTGTGAAGATCGATGGGAGGTCTCGTCCACCAGAGGCTGAATTGGTGTATTTTCGCCGCGCTTTGGTGTGGTCCGTGAAATATGGCTCTGGCTTGGAGTTGGAATGGGTGGTTCATTGAGTGGACTTATGGTCACTGCCTTGGCTTGGACGTGAGGCAACCATAACCCTTCCTGAACTGGCATCTTTCGGTGATATTGCCCAAGGTACTGGTCGTATCGGTTGCGCCTAACCAAGTTTGCCTGAATGAGCCGATTCTGGACCAGCGTCAGCCTCTGGGTGTCAGTGAAGTACGCCTTCAAGGTAATCCACACAGTCTTCCAGCGTGGATCACCTGTCAGGAAGTGTCGGTGCAAGACTTCATGCAAAGTGTGAACTTTTGTAGGGCTCATCAAAAGGAAATATCGCATATAATCCTTGAATTCCTTCAGCTCTGATTCCCTGGTCGCCAGGAGCTTATCAACCCGTTGATGTCTGAATTTGGTCCCCGATTTGCGTATGGCCATAGAAATCCGAGACAGGAATCGAATAGTTGTTTCGATGTAGTACTTCTGCTCCTCAATCAGGGGATCATCGCTGGAGGGTTGAGGATTTGAGTCATGAGCAGCTGTTCCCTCCTGATCTTCATCTTGTGTTGGAGGGATTGTGGACTGGGAGGGATTGCAGGGTTGAGATGCTTGTCACGTTAGTTGAGAGAAATACGAGAGAAAAGAGAATTGGCATACTCGCATCATTGTACTTTTCCAGTGATATGGCCAAGCTTTCAAGAAGATGAACCAGTGTATTGCGCACGTCGTCTCGCGTCTGGACGCGATAATCCAACGAGGAGTGGCCTCCCTTCGCTGCCCCAATACCTAGAGACCACCAGTTGAACTCTGCCGACATCTTGTCGATCCAGTCATCTCCAGAAAGATGGGAGTTCTGCTGGCATGACTCAAAAAGCCCTTGGCACTTTAGGGTCCGACGCTGGATGCCCGTAGTGTCCGTCGCTTGGCTGTCTGAGCTAGATAGGTGAGTAGCCTGGGTCTGGGTCTTGTCTTTGCTGGCTCGGGCTTGTTGGGAATCTCGAAACACTTCATCTTGGGACTCTGGAGAGGATGGTTGGCCTGTGGCCCCCTGGTGCCGAACGGATGACATGATGGAGGATGCTTACTTCAAGGTGAAGACATTGCGTTATTTCGAACAAGGCTGTCGCGTTCGTGATGAGCGGGGTTGAGGCGCCTGCATCGGAGTAAGTCCAATCAGTGAAATCAGGCTGCCAATGGCAGGACGGCTTCCCTGCTTCCCTGCCTTGGCGTCGCTGAGTGAGCTGAGAGAAGGTACGACAACAAGCCTAATGAGATGAGTTAGGAATGAAGCTACAGCGACGAGTTTTTAAAGAAACAATAGTAAGCACGTCCCAATTCGGGCGGCAATCATCTTTGTAAGTCTATTGACAAATTGACTATCAACTCCAATTCCCATTCAAGTATGCCCGATTCACACGTCGCATGTTGCGCAGTGAGGCGCCATGTCTTATTAACTACCTCGGTCGTCTTGTCTTTTTTGAAAATTACACGAAAGTCTGCTAATACGGCTGGCATGAAGCTAATCAGGCATTCTCGAAAGCGTTCATTGTTGTCTTCGGAGGGTGTAGTCTTGGTTGGCTGCTATAAGGCCCTGGAGGCCCTGGTTGCCTGGCGGGTGAGAAGAATGGGGGAGCCGAGGGAGACGTAGACTTGGACATTTTCTTCTTTCCCGACGCAGATATCCGCGGCAAGCTCAATGGCTTCACATTGTTTGGCTTTCGCTTAGAAATGTAAACCTCCAGCCGATTGACCAACCCGTACAACGCCTCCCGAATGCCTTCTTCGTCCTTGACATGTGGTGGCACGAAAAGATGGTTTGGCTGGATGCAGTTCTTGATAAGATTCTCCAGGGGATCAGATACGTCCGCAAAGAAATGTGGCTTTGCAATGAGAGCCTTGCAGATCTTGAAGTCGGTGTTGGGGTTTGCTTTTCCTTTTGGACAATACTGAGACCATTCGGCCTCATTGTAAAGACTCTCTATCGGCCGCCCAAGCTGAATCTCAACCAGCATGACGCCAAGAGCAAGGATTTTTGGTATCTGGTGAAGTGGTTTGCCAAAGAGGAGCAGGCGACCGGGTTTCTTACCAGCTGGTGCTGGGTGGCGACCTAGATTGTTGGCGTCGGTCCCGCTAGTGTTTGGAACGATGGAGACTGAAAGAAGTGGCTCGTTGAGAAAAATCCCCGCGAGCTCTTCGCCTTCATCTGTTCTCCGTTTTTCAAAAAGGAAGTGCACACTCTCCTTGTTCCATGGTTCACGCATCCACGGAGAGCTGTAGTACTGCCAAACAGCCTTAACCAAGAGCCATGAGAGCACCTCCTTCATCTTCTCGGTGAGGTTGTTGGACGATTCAAAGGTCTCTCCCAGAAGCCGACCGAGAGAAATGCTGGGCCTGTCGAGTTCCCAAAGCCTCGGAGGCTCGTCGTGGTTTTCAAAGTAGAGCTTCTGGCCCAGGACTGAAAAGTACAGCAAAACAAGACCTTGCTCCTCTTGGGCCGAGATGTATGTGCAGAATGAAGGGTCTGAATCCAGGCCAACATGCTCATACTCACACGAAGTACGAGCTTCAAAGGTTCTGTCGCTGGGTTAGAACATCTCATTTTGCTTGACACATTCCTTCCTGGACTTACACGGCTCGCTCCCGCTGCACAGAAATGTACGTATCTTGCCACCAGGGTGAGCACTCTGGGTCACGCCCATCATGGTGCGGGTGAGCCTTGAATATAACCCCAAACGTTACCTTACTGTCATCTTGAACGCAGCTGTGTAGTCTGATATGGGCAACGACGTTTTTAGAGTCTGCACAGCAGCAATGCATAAACAGAGCCCTGTGAAGAGACCTGATTTCCTTACCATACTCCGGGGGGTCATCGCTCGCAGCTCGAAGATCAATATCTGACGGTGTGATGGCGATTTTCTCTTCGGGAACCTGAGGCAAAAACAACTCCAGACAAGCCAAAGCTTTTCTACGCTGTCGATGGCATGTATTGGAGCTGGCCAAGTTGCGGATAGTTAAAATGACGGCCTCCGCGTCAACGATGAGCTGGCCAAGGGCTGGGTATGGCCCCTGTGTTGTAGTTGCGGGTTGTTCTACATTTTTCGGCTACAAGTTGTTAGCAGTTAGTCTAGGCCTGAAGTAGAATTTCATTCCCAGTCACCTGGCACAGACTCTCAAGTTCATCAAGAAGTTCGACCGCCTCTCTCTCGGATTCCTCATTGCTGGGCAATGTCCGGAGCCACTTCGTGATGCGAGCCAGCACCACCTCAAGGTTGGCGCAGAACTGGACGCAAGACTTGTCCTCGCACAGGTTATCGGCGACAACTCGCAAACGATCTGATATCTGGATAGCATATTGAAGGGAAGTCATATTTGCCGTAACGCTGTGGCCTTGCAGCTCCAGCGGAGAATTGCTGTCCTGGGACGAAAAAACAAAAGGAAGATGACATGATCACGTCGGAGAGGAAACATCTTGTGCCGAGCCTGATCTATTTATGGACCAATAGGGAGGCGAGAAGCATTCTGTTGGATGAAATGGCTGGGCGAAGCTGAGCTGGGCATGCGGGGTAGACCTTGCGGTAATTTAAGAGCAGATGACAGCGGGCTAAATGCAAGGCCGATGCGAAGAAGTGCAGTTAAATATTCCGTGGGCATTGCGTTGGAAATTGTTTGGGGATTTGGATTGGAATGCACTAGTGGTGGAGAGTTACGCGGAATCGAGACACACCATCCTTGGGCTTGCTCGCCGCTTGAGGAATGCATCTACGTTGCCTCTGCAAGGGTGGAAAGCAGGGGAGAAAAGTTCACAAGCTATTCGATAGTTTTTACAAGACAGACGTGGTCACGTTTTCACGGGACAGTAGAGAGTTCTTGGAATATCTGAAAGATTTTCAGTTACTATGCTATATACCTACACCTATCAGCTACCAACCCATTCACCATGCGATCTTGGCGACAATAGACCCAGGGAACTTTCTCACAATGAGCTTCCTAATCTCATCCACAAACAGAATACCAAGTCCAAGAGGAATGGGAATCAGCCAAAACTCGATAGGCACTGAAGCAGTGTCAAACAGATTCTGAATGCCTGGCACTTCAGTGACAAAGATGGCAATGACCAAACTGATGAGCATGCTGAGGATCAGCCAGGGGTTGCGATGGGGTTTGGTTATAGGATCGGCTTGGAAGATGCTGAGACGACGGTTTCGCACGGCGAGGATGTTGCCCCATTGGAGGAAGACAAGGGTCACGAAGTAGACGCACTGGCCTGTGTTGTTGAAGTTGATGAGCTCTTCCTGAGTGTAGCCACGGTATCCAGCAGAGTAACCCTCAAAAAGGAAGAAGAGCTCCGAAACGGGCATCTTGGCGTGACGGTACATGTAGAGGAAGAACATGGCGTGGGCAGTGATGGTCTCCATGAAACCAGTGAAGAGGTATGCCTGGGTGTAAATCTTGGCGTTGATGAGGTGATCGTGCTTATGGTTGCGAGGCGGCAGGGACAAGAGGTCGAATTCCTCCTTTTCCATGATGAGGGAAAGACTCAGGAAGAGATCGGTGAAAACGCAAATAATGATCATGAGGAATGCGCTCAGAGGGAGGGGAACACCGAAGAAGACGTTGAGGATGACAGGCCAGATCTCAGACCAACTTCCAGCAGGCAACAAGTAGGAGATGACTTTTTGAAGGTTCTGGAAGACGAGGCGGCCGAGACGCATAGCATCGACGATGGAGTCGAAGCGATCGAGAAGAACAAGGTCGGCAGCTTCAATAGCGACGTCGCTGCCACTGACAATGGCAACACCGACATCAGCTGCTCGAAGTGCAGGAGCATCATTGACACCATCACCAGTAACAGCGACAACATTATCACGCGCTCGAAGCTCAGTGACAATACGAAGCTTCTGTTCAGGAGTAGTTCGCGCAAAGACGACTTCCTCGTAGGCGCAGACAACATCCCAGTCCTGTTCGTTCAATCTGCTGAGATTGGAACCCTCCAGAAGTAGGCTTCGGTTGACGATAGGGGCGCGTTCCTTCTTCTTGGACTTGCTCTTCTCCGAGATGGGTTCTCCACTAGAGTGAAGCGTGTCAATGGTGTCGGGATCGCTGGTACCGGTGAAAATACCAGTGTTGCGAGCAATTGCAGCAGCAGTCAAGGCGTAGTCACCAGTAACCATGAAGAAACGAGTTCCAGCACGTCGGCATTGTTCCACAGTAGCAGGGATCTCAGGACGGTGAGGGTCGATAATACCAAGCATTCCAACCACAGTGAGGTCGTGAATCGCAGAGTGGGTGATCTCATCACTGAAGGCGTTGGTTCCAGCAACAGCGCGAGGAGTAATGAGCTTCTCGCAAAGAACAATGACTCGCTCAGCCCGACGAGAAGCTTCATCCTGAATCTCCTGGAACTTTTGACGAGCCTCGCGGTTGAGAGTCTCAACAGAGTTGGTTTCCGAAGACCAGTACTTGGTGCAACCAGCAAGAAGAATATCAGGAGCACCCTTGATGATGGCACGATATTTTCCACGCTTGTCATCAGACTGGAAGAGGGCAAGCATCCACTTGTTCTTGGAGTTGAAGGGAACCTCAAAGATTCGTTGAGTTGTCTTCTTCAAGCCGTCGCCAGCAGACCCAGATGCAGCAAACCGAAAGACGGCAGTATCAGTGGCATTGCCTTGTATTTTTCGCTCGTGGATCGGAAGATGGATCGTCGTGGGATCGAAGGATGCGTCGTTGCAGAGAAGGGCGGCGCGATGCAGGGCCACGGCAGCTTGGTTTGGCTCAGTTGCTTCGTGGAGAAGATGAAAGTCGTCGGCAGAGTCAAGTTTCTGATCGACAAAGGCCACAGAGTTGACATACATTTGGTTTTGAGTCAAAGTACCAGTCTTGTCTGAGCAAATAACATTGACACAACCAAGAGTCTCAACAGTAGACAGACCCTTTGGCAAGACGTTGACAGCCTTCATCCGACGAGCAACCATCATCAGTGTCAAGGCCACAGCGACAGGCATACCCTCTGGGATAAAGGCGACGACACATGCCATGACATTGACCAACATGGCTGGGACGCTGAGGAAGTCGGGATGGTCGACACGAAGCCAGCCAGCCCAGGTGAAAAGGATGAGGAGAGCCAAGAAGATGGTCATGGCGACGATGATCTTGACAAAGCGAGTAATCTCTCGTTGGATCAGGGCAGCAGAGTCTTTGACGCCGGCGGTTGAACTCGCGATGCGACCCATGACTGATCGGGGACCAGTGAGGATGACAACACCGACACCGTTGCCGTTCATGACTGTGGTACCCATGAAGGCAATGTTGCGGCTCTCGAGAAAGTTGCGATCGGTCTGATCAACAGCACCCTCAATCTCGTCAGACTCTCCGGTGAGGACCGATCGATCAAAGCGAATATCGCCAGAGTGGCTGATGAGACGAAGATCGGCTGGGACTTTGTCACCGACCTGAAGATGAACAACATCACCAGCCACAAGACCAATGGTAGGCAAGCTCTTGAGGTCACCATCTCTCTTGACCAGTGCAAAAGAAGGCAACAGGTCAAGAATGGCATTCATAGTCTTGGCAGTAGACCAATCCTGAAAGGCGGAAAAGCCAGCCTGGAGGAAGATGACGATGATGATGAGGACAGCAAGGGACAGGTTTTGGTTCGAAGGTGGGTTGCTCAGGGGTTGCCAGCAGAGGAAGAAGATGATGGCACCGATCCAAAGAACCGAACAGAAACCACCAAAGATGTACTTCAAGGTTCTCTTGATGTAGTTGGTCTTTGGATGAGGCAGAGAGTTGTTTCCATCTCGCTCCAGTCGGACTCCGGCAGCATGCTCAGAGAGACCGACACCAGGGCTGACGTTGAGTTGCTGGCAAAGCTGCTCAACCTGCAACTCATGGTATTGAAGATTCGCAAAGTAATCTTCATCCTCTTTGTTCTTCAGGGCCTTGGGATCCTTGGCATCTTCAAGGTCAGGCTCTTGTTGCTTCGCTTCGGTGACTTGGATAGACAAGGTGCGGTATTCAATCTGGACGCCCGAGTACGGCGAAGCGGCAGGTCGGGTGCTGGATCGCGAGCGGGAGCGACGACGAGAAAGGGTACGTGTCAGACCGAGAGGTGCATCCTGTTCATCAGGTGCACCGTCTCGACCACGACCGTGACGGTTACCATCTTTGAAGGTGATTCTCGGGTTCTGTGCGGCCTCGAGATCGACCTCCTTGTTGGTCTGGATGTCTGGATCTGGCATCTTGACGGGCGCAGTATCTGCACGAGAAGCAGGGGAGAAGAAAGAGGAGGGTAACAGAGACAACAAGGGGCAGATGCACAGTCGGTAATGGTAGAGTGAGAAGGATTGCAGTATGGATTGACAGCGAGATATAGGTACACTCTTTCAAAAATTCCTCCCTTTGACGAGGAGGCCTCCCTGCCTCAAATACACAATACGATGCAGCGCATAGCGAAAATCCCTCATACATATTGTATAATGGGTGAGTGGAAACCCGTTATGAAATGGTGAGTAGAGGTTAGTGATGCTATACACGAGCGGTACACGCACCAACAGCAAGATGATCGTGTGGGTGATGTCCCGAGCAGTCTCACAGGACTAGCCACTACAAGGTCCCCAATAATGTAACAAAACACTCGTCTCCTCTTCTAGACCCTGCTGACGGGCGCTGGGTGTGGGAAATGACGACTCGGTCATGTCTAACCAAATGTGGGCGTCCGCGGTTTTTCTGATATCTCTCTTTGACTTGTGTGAGCGCTCGGTTTGCCGAATCTGGGCCTTGTACTGTATACTCCACGTGCTCTCTGCTCGGCTAACGTGTAATTATCTCATAATATCACCCTGAGAAATTTTTTTCTTATGGGGGGAGAGGGTTTGACGCCTCTTACGAGGTTGGGTCAAGTTCATCCGTTGGTGCGACTTGAGCGGGGGGGGAACTTTTGCAGCTTGACACGTGAAGACGGTACTCCGTAGACAGTAGACACCTCTTGAGAATGAATACGATGTACAAAGTCCATTTGAATCAAAGAATACAATAATGTTGATGCTGGTCTTCATCAAGACCCTGCCCCTGATCGAGGTGACATCCCCAAGACCGTAAAAAAATTAAGGTATTCAAACGTGGGTGCAGCCGTCTTGGCATCATCATAGCGTGTGTAACCGAAGCTGCCAAATTCGGCAGTGGCAGTGCTCGGCGTAATTGGGCTCCGTCATTGGCTGCTCCGCATGTCTAGCTCGAAACGACAACACCCTCCGGAACGAGAGCTCTCAGATCTCAAATGCCTCATACTGAGAGGAAAGAGGCGGTCGAGAAATCAGGTTTTCGGGAAAGAGGGGGTGGCTATGGTTGACTTGTCTTCTGGACAGCTGTGTGAGCTTGAGCACGCACCAGCATGCAGACACGCACAGGCGCATGAGAAAACAAACTCGTCACATCGCAAGCGGGGTGAGACAAGAGTCACTGCGCGGCGGGTTTCCCAATCTTGCGTCTCCGCAGATGTCCATCTCTTGGCGCTCTCAAGGATCACCATGACCCTTGTCCTCACCTCCTTCATCTCCAAGCCGCGACAGCCCTCAAGAGGGAGCCCTCCCAACCCCCCAAGTGACCGTGTGAAGGAAAACAATGCCCACCTCACGTGTGCCCCCTTTCCTCACCGCCACCGTGTCTCTACAACTCCCGGGTAGCTGGTCACTCCCTCTGCTCGGTCGCCATCCACGCCCAAACTTACCCAGTTGTGCTCGTGATTCTTGGTCCGTCAAGAGCCGCTTACCCGGATGACGACACACAAGAAAGTTGCCGATTGCCACAAGCTTTTTCGAGGCTGTATCATGTAAGACAACCAATCAAAGGTTAGAACCGCCAGTCAGAACTACGAGCGCCATGCTCACGGCAGTTCCAAACCGAAGGCGACGCGACGCGCGTATAGGTACTGCAAGGTAAGAATGGAGATGAACATATAAATAGGGGGTAATCGCGAAAGAGATGGCTTTCCCGTATCCGTTCCGAAATGGAGATTTATTTTTGCTACAGTGCGACATCAAGATCAGTGACGATTGACGACACATTCTTTGCCATAGGGTGTGCGGTCTCCTGGTTGCCCCCCTCCACACGTCAACGCGTCTCGCGTTTTGGTCTGGCACCCTCTCAGAATTGGTGTTTTCCAAACAGCGCAACTAACCGTTTTTGTTTTTCTTCTATTGAAAAAATTAATGCATTTCAACATCTATTTATCGCAAGGACATTGTGAGCAATGCTGCCGCAAGAAGCACACATTCCATCAATGTTTGTCAAACGAAACAACTCATGGCGACGATGAAACATGACAGAAAAGAACGTCAGACAAATTGTGTTTTTTTAAGTAACAGAAACAGAGAAAGACAGACCGTTCCAGGCCTTTACACTTAGTAGCTAAGTGATTTTATTCTCATTATTCTTCAAGTGTACCACAGACAAGTTTTTTGCCCTCTGGTGGCCGCCTCATTTCCGTTTTCAATGCGACTCTTTACCATCATTCCTTGTGCCACTATTGTGCCGAACATCGAACTCTTCATTTCGATGACCATCACTCTCTGTGAGTGGGAGAAGAGAACTGTCACAATCATCAAATCCCATCTTTTGGAGTCACGAGATGAGAGGCCAGCTCTCAAGGATGCCCACCGGCGTCTGGATTCTTGGCTCTGTGGGACACACGCAGTAACTTGCCCAGCCCGACACCTCGTCATTACATGGCGTTGAGAGTGCGACTGATGCTTATATATCGTGCATTGATGCTGCGCGAAGCAAGTTAGTCTGCTCAATCTGCATAGAAAGCTGACCGACTCTTTTGCTTGACAGTCCCTTTCTCGACATGACGCCACCGCCAGGCAATCACCACGATGCAACGTCACTCAACATGATTTTATTGTGTTCCCGCGCTTGTGAGAGAGACAAGGCTGAAAGTCGAAGACAAAAGACTTCTATAGACTATTGGCTTGGCCTACATCATTTTCATGCAGGGTCCTTTCAGCTGTGTTGCAATCAGCCAGTCATGGCTTGAATAGCCCGCCACAATTGGGATAGCACCTCCTGCCAAGACATCGAGGCATTCATTTTCCTTTGTTTTCAACCTCAACCTCTGAACCCTTCAACTACTTAAACCTCGATAATTCCCTCCCGAGCAAGTCGAACATCGTCGCACTGATTCCTCCCTCGACCCTGTCCGTCGCTACACGATACCCACGATGCGCAGTCTCTCTTTCTTCGCCGCCCAGCTGCTGGCGCTCACTACCACCGTCCGCGCTCACCCAGGCCCAACCGCGACTCTGCCACCCGTGAATCTGGTCGAACGAGACGAAACTTCGACACGAGTCAGCACGTCATACTACGCTCTCGCTACGACTCAGGTTCCGAGAGATGAATACTACGTCGGGATGGGGAAGAACGGGACCAGGGGAAACTACTGTTAGTCGCCAATGTTCCTCATGCATTTCCAGCTACTAAGGTTTCTCAGATTGGGTGTCTTGCATCAATGAACCTTTTACGACGATCAGCAGCTATGGCGGCTGCGGACAAGACGACGTTTATACTCGATGCTCAGGCAGAACAGCGTTGGGAATCGATGGTGGCGAGATTCTATGGTAGTGCATCTCGAGATTTCGGTGACGCTGCTTGGGTACTAATGTTTGTTGCAGTGATGTGGAATGCGTTACGCACAGAATCTACCAAGATCTCGATGTAACGACGTGGACTCCATTCCTGGGCTGTGGTAGAGGGACCAGCACAATGAACCTGTTAAGGACATCAACTAGTTCTGGCGATCAAGGTTAGTTATGGGCAACTTAACATGTGTTGGCAGGAACATACTCACGCAAGTTTATAGATGCAACCACCACAACAGGGTCCCTCACAACGACGACGACAACTGACGAACCCAATCTTGGTACCGAGTTACAACCCTACTTTGGGATGGCCCGTCTGATAGCCCTCGCTTGTGTGATTGCACTAGTTCAGCTGTAATGGATTACGATGGCGGAAATCGTCCTTCTTGGTGAGGCGGAGCGGCCTGCGCAGGAGAGGGGGGTTACAGTGGGAAGAAGCTAGCGCTCGTGGTTTGGTCATGAACTCATGTAGAGATTCTTATCAAGTTGTGTATGTTGACCTGTAATAGATCTTGATTGATCATTGGGATATGGCACATTTGCAACGGAAAACCGAGGAAACCCTCCACGTCGACTATGTACTTGATATACACTCAAAGGATGAAACTCTACCATTGACAATCTCTTAGCCTCGCCAGAATATATCTTGAAAGCATAGGCTTTACTCAACGAACTCAAAGGCATAAGCCGTCGTGACTTCCTCAGGGAGAACCCAAAACGTCACCTGAAGCATGTATCAGTACCCTAGCTTTCATTGTTCTAGGTCTTGGACATACCTGATCATCAGTAACCTCGTGCTGGACAACGCCGAGGTCTACAGGGTCCCCAATCTCTGTGGAAAGATCTGGACCGTCGAACCTCAGCGTCCTGATGTTGACGTGGGTACCACGGAAACCTAAGTCAGCCAAGCCCGTGACGGTTAGGTCATAGGTCCGCCTTCCGGCAACAGGACGCACAGCGCCAAGAATCTTGACCGATCCGACCGTGCCACTTTGGGTAGCATAGACTTCAAACAGCTCATCCTCCGAGGGGCTGGTAGCGACTCGGTTACCCATCATCTTCTCTTTGTAGTAGTTGTAGACGTGCCATTCGCCGACGGCGTAATACTCCCCATCCCGTTTCCCGAGGAGGTTGGCCAGCAGATCATGCAGCTTCGACGCACTTCCCCAGTTGGCGCGTAGACCGTGCGTGTTGTGCCGCTCAAGCTGAGAGATGTAGAATACGCCGCCGGCAGGGCTCTGTTCGTAGTTGTCTCCAGCCGCATACTCGTTGATGACAACCGGTCGCTCTGGGAGACTGTTGCGGCGTCGCAGGTCGTCAAACTGGGATGAGGATTCTCGGAGATTTCTGTTGGCGCGGAGAAGGTGCCAGGTGTAGATATCAGGCACGGCGTCGTTCTTTGCAATAAACCTCATGTAGTTCTGCCACCATGGGCTGCTCTCCGTTGCAGGCTCAGCAGCAGAGGGCCCGCTGATGAGGACCTCGGGCAATTCATCACTGTAGAGGATTTGTTAGAAAACCTGGGACTGACATGAGACTTTTGGTTTCTACTTTATCTTGCGAAACGTCCGAAGCCAAGTCGCTAGATACTGCTCCTGGGAGGCACCCCAGAAGCTGCCAATGTCGGGCTCGTTCCAGATATCAATGTCAAGACCAGGAATGGCATTGTGCAACTTGATATCGAAGAACACTTGGTCGAGGAAGGCATCGTAGCTTGTCCAGTTGCTATTGTCCCCTGGCCAGTGGAATTCGTTGCCTTGAATACCATCTGCACCCCATAGGTCGTGCATTAGGAGGGTGAACCGGCCTCCGTACTTTCTAGTGGTGCGATAGTTGGACAATGCCGACATCCAACGACCCTGTGCATCATATTAACTTTGTTTCTCGTCACCAATCGTGTTGCTTACCTCGTACTGTCCAGCCACCCAGCCAAGGGCTGGGTCAGGTAGCTGGGCACCGCCAGCTCGGCAGTAGTTCAGGCCCATGCCAGTGATAAAGCTTTCCGGTATATCAGTGTTTGCGGACCCATCTTCGTTGTCAGGGAGCCCGTAGATGATGCCGGATGCTAGATGAGAAGGTGCTCCAGATGGTTCGGCCAGCCTGACAGTGGCCGTGCCAGACCCTGCCTCCTGGCGCCTTTGAGGAGCCAAGGCAGCACCGGACACGAAGGTCGCCAGCAGACCTGATACGAGAATGTTGGAAAAAGTCATGATATATGATGATGATTAAGATTTTGCAGAGGCAGTTGTCATTTCTGCCTGTTGTTTGTCTAGGAAAAGACATGAAAATACAACAGACGTGCGATGCCAACTTTATACGGCACATTGGCATTACAAAATCCCAGTTCCCCCAAGTCCCTGCTAACACAAGTCTCCCTCTCGATGCCAAGACCATTCATTACATGGTACCCCACCGGGAAGTCACCTCCCCCAGGTTTTCACCAAGCCCGCCCCTCTCTGGTGCAAATAGGCTTCTTTTCGTGCCTCCGGTGGAGAGCGGGGAAGCGGTGGGATTGGAATATTAGCCGGCAGAGAATTATTTCTTATAGCAGAAACACTTCTGGCCCAGAGGATCACATTTTCCAATGAGAGGCTTGCACTGCTGCGCACACGCATCAGGGTTGCAAGCCGCCTGATACATGAGGGACTGCTCGCAGAAGCACTTTTGTCCCAATGGATCACATCGTCCAACCTTGGGATGGCACTGCTGCGTACATGCATCCGGATCGCAAGCCGCCTCGAACAGAATTTTCTGCTCGCAAAAGCAGTGTTGTCCTAACGGATCGCATCTTCCGACCTTGGGGGCGCACTGTTGAGCGCAGGCATCAGGGTCACACTTTGCTTGGTAGAGTTGTGCCGGTTTCTTGAGCCCGATCTCGTATTGATCTTCTCCGGAGTTAGCCGACAAGCAAGAAATGAGTAGTTCAGATTGATTGTAACGAACCATCGTTGATCAAGATCGCTCCGAAGGAAGTCTTCACAGACGCCGTGAAAACAAAAGCGGAGAGGAAGAACGTGTGCCAGGAATACATTTTGGGGCTGTCACAAGGACGCAGATCTAGATGGAGAAGAATCTGGTTATATGCTGTTTGAAAGATTGATGATATCGTCAGAATCTAGGAGCTTGGAGAGGACAGAAGCCATTTATATATTTATGAAGGCGCGGCCGACTGTGCCGAAGGCGGTGGATGGTCGAACGAAGTCGAATGCTCCCTTGGCGATTAGTCACATGGACGATTTCTCGGTTGTTGATAAATCCTTCCGGAGCTCGCATCAATAGTTCATGCATACAGAGAAATAATGTGATGATAATGGATGTCTCAATTGAAAGTTTGAGACAGTGCACTACATATCACAAAATCTAGACGTAAAGATTATTGGCACTGGCAGCATGATACCAGGATACATGCTTTGCGACAGTGGCATCTACCGGGGTGTATATTGTTCACGGGACTAATAGACATGCTCGACGCCGGACTTGGGTAAAATTGAGATGTGATAGGATTCAATAATCTCGACCTAGCCAGCCACAGCGTTCCTCTTTCACAGCTCAGCCGTATGCATGTTTCGATAGTTCACAAGCCGCGGTTACCGGGGTGTCGATCCGAATTAGGCAACGCATGTGCTGGAACTCTACAACATGCAGGAGCCGAGTCACGTTCCATGGGGTACACATTTACCCTACTATCCCTTGTTCCGTTGTCCAAGACTTGAATGCCGTTTGGCCGTGAAGGTTTCATCCGCAGCTAGCTTACTTTCAGATAGTGGTCCAGATAAAACAATAGTGTTGACTAGACTAAAAAAAGATTATGCTTAATGACAGGACAATACTAGTGAAGTGAGTTCATCCTCTAGCCTTGTAAGCCTTTGAATAGATAGTCTTTATCCCAGAGTCCTCATGTCTGTTTCAGTCAGAATAGCCTCGACGAAACCAGCAGCAGCCTTCTGCAACTGCTGCAGCTTCTTCTTCGTTTCCTTGACCTGGCCTTTGATGAACATGTTTCGGGTTCCGGCTTCCTTGTGATCCGCCATAAAACCCATTCCATCAAGAGAGGTCCTGATCTGCTCATAGGACTGTTCCTGCTGATTAAACATGAGACTCAGAACTCCCACTGCCGCGATGGCGTCCTCGATCTTCTTTTCCAAGCCATCAAATTGCTTGCCCATGCTGTTCATTGACTCAATGAGCAAGGCCTCGTCTGCGTTCTCTTTTTTGAGCTTCTCGTAACTCTCCCAGAGTCTTTTATACGAGCCCGACAAGTTATCGGCATTGTGCGACAATAGTGCAAGCGGAACCCAACCGAAAATTGGAATCCAACCAATAGAGACGCCGACTCCGATAGCCATCCCGGTAGCAGACTTCCATTGGTCGTAAGTGGAATTGTAGTCAGCCAAGGCCTTGGTCTCGTCTTGGACCCTCTTCTGGTGGTCTGCGTTCAAGTAAGGCAGAAGAGGCTTGTCGCCAGCAGTATACTTTCGAATGAGAGCGATCATGTCAGGCCGTAGCTTTGTAGTCGTGTCTCGGAACTATAGACTGAGTCAGTCATATCCCAACAAATAGTGATGTTTGGGGTTGGATACTAACCTGATCTAAATCCTTTCTGAGGTTGTCAGCTTGCTTTCTTCCATCCTCAGCTTGACGTGAAAGGAGCATGAGACAGCCCCGAGCTCCAAGAAGAGCTTCCTGGAAAGCCTCGTCCCTGTCCTCTAATTTCCTGTACTTGGGATCTGAAAGAACCATGAGATAATCGTACAGGTTCGTGTCTTCGTTATCTGTGAGATATTCCAAGGTCGAGGCACTCCAGGTGACGGCCAAAGATCCAGCCCTGACTATTATGGATCAGTCACTACACCCTGCACGGGAAGCACGCAGACTGCTCACCAATATTGTGCAGTTTATCGTTGTAGAAGGCGCTGCAAGAAGAGCCCACAGCTACCAAGCTGTTCTGAGTCTCTTTCTGAATACCGGGGTCGAGCGGAAGAAGTCGCGCAAAGGCTTTCTCTGGGTACTTCGCGTTGAACGCGCTGTCATTGACAGGAAATTCCTTTCCGGTCAGAACATACGCCTTCAAGGCTGCGTAACAACTGCTGTTAGTAGTCTCACTTGGAATAAACTGGGGGCCCTTGACCTACCAAAGTAACTCTGGCCTTGAAGGAGAAATTTCTTCTCCTGCTCCTCTTCATCCTTCCGCTGGACAGGAGAGAGAAGGACAGAGTCAGTCGATTTCTGGAGGGTTAGTAACGCCTCCTTCAAGGCGATGTCTTCCTTGCTAGTAGGCTTCCAGTTGTCCACGTCGTTTGACATTTTGAGTTGAAACTGTTTGCGAGATGAACAAGTAGAGTAAAAAGGGATCTTTTTGTTTGAAGCGGTACCTTGAGGTACTGAAATGGTGGGTGTTGCGAGTTCTATAAAATCGTGTGGGATGAGACTATTTATCAACTTCGTGGCCTTCGACAGTCACCTGGACTGGTCCATCTTGAAGGTCCTCTATACATGATCACAAGCAGCTGAAAGAAAAGCTTCTGCGCTACCAAAAATAGAATATGGACCCCAGCTCTATCCTGAAACTGCAAAGGAAACGCCACTCCAGGCTATAATCACGCTCTGTCAGCACAATGATAGATTGGAAGAAAGCATGAACATCCACAGTGAGCGTTCCAGCCTCCGTCGTAATCCACATCACGCAACATTTGGTCCTAAGAACTACAAGAGTCTGGAGCACTTATTCCACGTTCGGGCTCGTTACGGTAAGATGCATCAATTTATTGATTGTTGTGGTTGACTGTGGCTGGCTGACGATCTTCGGGCTCAGTTAACCCATCGAGGGCCGGGTGGCTAGCTGACAATTGCAGGATACCGCCAAATGGGAGTCGTAAATGAACAGATGCGTACTACGTAGGGCTCCTGACAGGGTCCCGTTGAAGTCCAGGGCTGAGTGAAGGTAAGGGTTTCCAGCGCGGGGTAGCATGTTTACGTTGCGGTTATTGATGCAGGTCTCAGTCGGTCTCATAAATATTGGCTACCCCTGCAGGTCTAGATTTTAAACTCTTTGAGTTGTGGCTAGCTGAAGCAATACATTATCGACTCATTCTGCTGATTTATCACCACAGGCGCCTTGGCATGGACTTGCCGTGTCAGCTACTATGCAGACTTCCGATAGTTTGGTTCTCGACTGTGGACTCTGAAGCTTGATGTAGCTTCAGTTCCCGCACTGCCAAGGTCAACCCTAGTAAAACCCGACATCTTCGGCTTCATTCGCCCGGAATCGACATCAGTTGTTTGGCGGTGAGGGACACGAAATCTACATCGGGCCATCTTCAGTCAGAATAGAACTTGTACTGTATGATTCAAGGCTATATAGACCAGTGTAGTCTGTGTTGCGCCGAATTTTGTTGCACGACTATCTTTACCCACACATCTGATATTTGTTCTACCTTTAAGCTCTGGATAGCACAATGGCTGCTTCACAGGTGAAATTTCAGATTGCCATTTCTGGTCCTGATGGCACAATCTTTCCGTCTTTCCCAAGCAATGAGCTGGCCGACGGCGATGTTGAAACTGTCACGCTTTCTAATATTCGAAGCAAATGCAACATGTGAGTATCAATACCAACTCCCGTATCCCTTGTCCACGCAAATCAAGAGAGCTATACTGATAGCTTAAACCCGCCATTTAGCTCTACGAAGTTGTTCTTCACTGTAGACGGAAAGACTCGCATCGATGATCAGACATCTTTGATGTATTACATGACTTTGACTGCAGAGGTTAGTCGCTAACATGTGTGACTATAGCTTGGACTTGGACTAACCCTGTCTAAGGGACAAAAGATTTTGAAACCTG
Source organism: Fusarium liriodendri (assembly GCA_023509735.1). Taxonomy (NCBI): domain Eukaryota; kingdom Fungi; phylum Ascomycota; class Sordariomycetes; order Hypocreales; family Nectriaceae; genus Fusarium; species Fusarium liriodendri. The sequence continues at coordinate 17,618 of JALLKD010000573.1, read as the reverse complement.
ATGCTGCACCTGCTCCGCCTGCTGCTCCGCCTGCTGCTCCGCCTGCTGCACCTCCTGTCGTTCCACCAGCCGCAGCAGGAGGGGCTGCCGCTCCAGCTCCAGCTCAAGCTCCCCCACCTGAACCAGGAATACCGACTTTCCAGATCAAAGTCACTGACAGTACCCCTACTGCACCTGGTCCGCTGGCACTCCCTGCCGAGAATGCGACCCTTGCAAAACTCATAGAACAGGCAAGCAAAGCCAAGTTCTTGGAAAGAGGGGCTTTGCCTACATTTGCAAACACAGATCTTACTGCTCTGAGTCAAAACTACGCTGGGCTTGTTACTACCACAAAATACTCAGAGCCAGCAGAGCTGAAAGAATCGGATTGGGATGTTGTGCTGAGAAACACCCGTGCTTTTCATGGCTACTATTTTGACTACGAAAAGGGCATCTTGGCGAAGGCTCCCAAACCAGCGTTCCGACTGCGTGGTATCCCCAAGCCGGGCGTACCAGCAAAGGGGACAGAAAGTCACATGGTGAGACGTCCTTTGCCAAGCGGAGCCGAGATATACAATCTTCCCTGGAACAAGTCATCTGACAAATTCTAACTTGATAATAGACGTACAACCCCCCGGTGCCACCATTCTACATCGATGATGCCTCTACAGTCAAGGTAACCGAAATGAACCACCAGACCAGTAAACTGCTGGTCAAAGAAGGATTCAATTCTCTAGCCGTTGGTGGTAGCATGTAAGTATCCCCAGTCATCTGTCGCCTCTCTATCTTCCAAGTCAATCTCCTTTCCCTTCCAGGACCTCGTGTAATGGTTTCTAACATATTTCTGTCAACAGAGGCGGTCCACTTAAGCTCCCTATTTCTATTTCGGCAGCTTTCGACGAAGAACATTCATTTGCCAATCAGCAGAAAGATACCACAAACGTGGACTCTCTCGCCATCACCTACAATGTTTGTCTATCCTTCAGGCTGTGTAATCGTGTTTTTGAGTGAATAACTAATCCATCCTTAGTTTCCTAGGGTTGTGATTGAACTTGATTCCGAATGCCTTGAACTGACCCCAGAATGTGCTTCCGAAGCACGCAACTTGGTCAATCAGTCCGGTGTTGATCGTTTCAAACGTCGATATGGTAGGTTTCACTGGGAAATCCCAAAGGAATATTTCTAATTCAGATTGTCAGGAAATGCCTTTGCTACCTCTTTCACCCTTGGGGGCTACTTGTACAGCACACGCAGTGTCTCCAAAAGCGAAACGGCAAATCTAGAGCAAGTCAAAGATCAGGCACGCAAAGCCGCTGGCCTCAGCATACAGACTCCAAAGGTCGGTGGCTCATTTGGGGTCGCATCAACAACTGGAACAGGAAATGACAAAGGGTCCGCTGTCCTCCATCAAGAAGCGCGACTGACGTGGGATGCCTGCGGCGGTGACACGCTTCTTGCGTCCAAGTAAGTTTTCATTCCTCCATCCTTTATGGTGGCTAAGCTTTCTTCTGATGTCACTAACCATGTACACTCGTAGTCCCGCTGCCTGGGTTAGTACCGTCAAAGACCATCGTTTATGGAGGTTGATGAATGTAAGTATCCCAATGTCTCAAACTTGTATTGACAGATTTCTGATTGCCGTCAACACAGCAACAAAGAGTCATACAACTCTTCAGCCTGATCAAGGACCTTGATGTGGTTGCATACGACAATCTCATGAACCCATCCACCGAAACCCATACTGGCAAAGATCCTGTGAAAGATAGGGAGTACAACGAAAAGATCCGCACATACATAATCAACGAGATCCTGCATTCTGCAGACACTAGCGAACTGCTACGACGACTGGGGGAGTATTACCAATCGAACAAATACGACGCTAGCCCAGCTTTGGACGAGTTCAATGCTTTCATGGCAGCAAATTACCCGGATTCGGATGATGGTAACATCAAGCCTGGCTTCAAGTGGAATGGACTAGACGTTGCTCAACGAGCTTACTTTGGGGTTTTTATGGCTAGCAAGGGACAGCTGACGCTATAATTCTTCCCAAGAACAAGTAGAATTTCGTTTCTGAACGATTTCGAACCTTGCTACGCAGTAATTACCAAAGATTACATCTGATAGATGCTCAAGGTGTTGGTTGTTGGACGCGGTCTTGTGCAAATAGTGGGAGATGCACGAAAATATTGAAATGCTATAGCAGAGTTTTCCCAGCAGATAGATGTGGTGCTTGCTAGCCCTTGTGGCTATCCCTCTTTTCACATTGATCGAAACGACAAAGGCCCAAGCCATGCCACTTACGCCATTGTATTAATCCCGAGCTACCCTTGCTGCTATAATATGGCCCTGACTCAACCCCCCCAACAAAGGACCAGGTTCAAGAAGAGTCAGATGAGCTCACACCCCTGTGAGATCTGTGTCTCTGGCTACGGGGCTTAGACGAACATCTCTCCGGTGGGGGTGGGTATCACATCCTCCTCCGGTGGGCGCCCAAAACGTGAATGACGACAACTCCTCCGGTGGCGGAGATAAGGGAATAATGAAATTTACTGAGCATCTGCTCAGTGGCTAAAAGCTGGTACTGTCACGAATAGGTCAAGAGAAGCTGTTGCATAGAAGAGCCCTTGAGTCGTTCCTCCAAGAGTAACCCGTCAAAAGAAAAGAAAAACCATGCTCTTTCGCCAGGAAAACATCCTCGTCTTCAAATATGACGCCGAAGAGCTTTGGGTACAGCCCTGGGGTCCCAACGCCTTCCGCGTGCGGTCCACAAAGTCCAGCATGATGCCAACCGAGGATTGGGCACTTCTCCCAGCCCAGCCCGTCGAACCCGAGATTCACATCTCAGATGACGCTTCCTTCATCACCAATGGAAAGGCCAAGGTCCACATCTCAAAGCTGGGCAAGCTCATCCTCGGCAACGCCAGCGGAACCGTATCGATTGAGGAGTACGTCCGCAACAGGCGTGATCTGCTGGATCCCAAGTGTAGCGCCATCGAGGTTGAAGCCCGAGAGTTCAAGGGCATTCCGGGCACCGACAACTTCCGCCTCGCCATGCGATGGGAGAGTCCCGACCCAAACGAAAAGATCTTTGGAATGGGCCAGTATCAGCAGCCCTGGCTCGATCTCAAGGGCCAGGATCTTGAGCTGGCCCATCGCAACTCGCAGGCCAGCGTCCCGTTCGCCCTCTCGTCTCTCGGATACGGCATCCTTTGGAATAATCCTTCCATCCGGCGTGCCGTTTTTGGAAAGAATGTTACTACATTTGAGGCTTTCTCGACAAAGGTCCTGGACTACTGGATTGTGTTTGGAGACTCGCCTGCCGAGATAGTCGAGAGTTATGCTACTGCGACGGGCAAGGTTCCAATGATGCCTGAGTACGGGTTGGGATTCTGGCAATGCAAACTTCGTTATCAATCGCAGGAAGAACTGCTCGAAGTTGCGCGACAGCACAAGACGCGCAATATACCACTCGATCTCATTGTTGTCGATTTCTTCCACTGGCCTAAGCAAGGAGAGTGGAAATTCGACTCTACGTACTGGCCCGATCCCGGTAAGTTGCATTCTTTACCCGTGAGGGGTCGTTTCAGAGGAGGGGACATAGGCTAATCTTTGATAGACGCTATGGTTAAAGAGCTCAAGGATATGGGCGTTGAGCTAATGGTCTCGATCTGGCCAACGGTCGACAAAAAGTCAGAGAATTACCACTACATGCTCGAGCACGGGTATCTGATCCGAACGGATCGCGGTGTGCGCACTGGCCTCGACTTCGAGGGCGAGACAATTCACATCGACGTTACGAATCCCAAGGCACGGGAGTGGCTGTGGTCTGTCATCAAGAGGAACTACTTCTCAAAGGGTATCAAGACCTTTTGGTTAGACGAGGCCGAGCCCGAGTACGCAGTCTATGACTTTGATAACTACCGGTACTTCCTTGGATCTAACTCGACCATCGGCAATGTCTATCCCGTAGAGTATGCCAAAGCCTTTTACGAGGGTCAACAAAGTGAAGGGCAAACCAACATTGTCAACCTGGTCCGCTGCGCCTGGGCCGGCAGCCAGAGATACGGCGCCCTAGTCTGGAGCGGTGACATAGCCTCGTCATGGTCCAGCTTCAGAAACCAGCTGGCAGCCGGTCTTAGCATGGCCATCTCCGGCATACCCTGGTGGACGACTGACATTGGGGGATTCCACGGGGGTGACCCGGATGACCCCAAGTTCCGCGAGCTCTTTGTGCGATGGTTCCAATGGGGCGCCTTCTGTCCCGTCATGAGGCTCCACGGTGATCGGGAGCCACGACAGCCTCAGCAAGGCACCACAGGCGGTGCCACGTGCTGCAGCGGCGCACCCAACGAGGTGTGGTCGTATGGACCCGAGGTCTATGATATCTGCCGCAAGTATATCCAGGTCCGCGAGAGCTTGCGGGACTATACAAGACAGTTGATGAGGGAGGCCCACGAGAAAGGAAGCCCCATCCTGAGGCCACTGTTCTACGAGTTTCCGGGGGATAAGAGGTCGTGGGAGACGTCAACTCAGTACATGTACGGGGACAAGTACCTCGTCTGCCCAGTGTTAGACGCTGGCGCCCGCACTCTCGAGGTTTACCTTCCGCCCTTGGAAGATGGATCCAAGTGGACTCACTTGAGCGGCGGCGAGACCTACTCTGGAGGTCAAGTTACCAAAGTTGCTTGCCCACTAGATGAGATGCCAGTATTTATGAGGTAGTGGCCATTGATGGGACAATAACAGGATAACACGAGATAGTGCAGGCTTTCTTGGACTTTGGAAAAACAGGAAAGTTTTCTCATCCATAGATAGACTCATCCAAACCATGTCCCATATCCTTCCTGCTGTCTCCTGATGGGGCGCATTCTACGGGTGTGGCCTGGATTAGAGATTCCAGAATCGTGCCGAACGAGTTGCTTATACCCCACCGGTTTGCTGGACTTTGTGCTAGTCTTGACATTCGTCTCCCTTTACCAGATATCAGCCGCAACCCCTCCTGTAGGATCTTTCGAGGGGCTCCGATATTGCAGATGTTTCCCACTCGCAGCAAATTTGCTGACATCTTGTGTCCCAGCCTTACATACATCTGCACCATTTCGTCGTCACAGGGTCGATCAAGATAGATAAAATATAGTTCCGGCTCCTCATCCGACTCAACACCGGCCGTTGACATACCGTCCTCCGTCTGTGCGCTGTCCACTCTTTCGCCCGAGTCCGGGGCTCTGTTTGATGGCTGAGTTCGGGGCTCTTGCTCGTGCACTGTGGACGCTGTGGACACGCTGTACACCCAGAGACACAGAGTGGCCGCGTAAACCGCGAAAGGCTCCATGATATCGTTGACGCTATGTCGACGGACATACCACAGAATGGCCCCGGCATGGACGAGTGTGAGCCTCGCCTTGAACTGATCGGCAATAACCCATTTACGTAGATGTCCGCACGCCTCCTTATACTTGATCTTGTCAAAGCTTCTACCTGAGCTTCTTACATCAGACAACGCAGCCACGTATTGCATGTGCTTGATTGGGGTCAGAAGCAGCAGCCGGGAGAGATGGAGGTGCAAAATAGTTGGGTGTTCCAGCCCACCTGCCCTTGCCACAGTTCCATTTGCGTACCAGTGCAGGATATCGAGGCAGTCGCAGGCGCTGTTTCTCCATTTTGATATGATTGGCAGCGCTGGCGGCCATGTTTCGGCAACAGACTGAAGAGCTGAGCGGGACTCGATTCTAGCATTGGGTACCCAGTTTGACAGTCGAGTCTGATAATGCGTCATGGCCTCACTCGTCCTCGCAAGTATCGCGTAGATGAGTAATAAGTAGCCGAATTCGCCGAGATATGGCGGTAATCGCTTCTCCATGTACAGTATTTCGATTGATTCTGGCATTGAACCTGGGGTGAATGATGTCAGCATACTTGGTGGTAGAGTGACTTGGATGACCCTGACCAGGTTTGTTGTTACTGTTGATCTCCCCTAAAGTCGGGGTTTCCCAGAGGCTTTCGGTGCATGGCAAAGGCGAAGAGACTTCCGCAAGTTGTACGAGGGGCTGGCAGTTGAATTCGAAGACAAAAATGCAGTCCAGAAGCTACACATCCGTCAGCAACGTTGATAATCATGACCATTTGTCAATCCAATTGCTAACCCATGTCATCATTCCTGTGCGGATCTTGGCCTGGAAGTTTGACCATCGCTCTACCAGAAGTTCCGGTGGAGAAGTATCAATCTTGAAGCCAGGCTCTCGCATGGATAAAAGGCCCAAAGCCTTGCACTGCTCCACGATGTGATGTCGATAAGTTATAGCCTGGTGTACCAGATTTTCCCTACCGCTTTGGACCATCCAAATGAGATTGAGGATGCTAGCTTGAAGAGTTGGTAGACCAAAGCGAACACAGGTAGAGGTTTGTCCTGATGGTCGCCAGAGAAGCTCGTGGTCATCTTGAGGGGGTGAGGAAATGCAGAACACCATGTGTGCATTAACCATTTCGAACATTACGTCCCGCCACCTGAGGCTCTGAGTCTCCGGGCAGCACCAGGCACCGATGGCTGAGATGGCAAGAAGCAGGACCCAGTCATCTGACTGCGGTACTGGACGGATGGGATTTGTAGAGAACCTGCTCTTCTGAACAAATGGGTAGGAGGGGTGGAATTTCTCAAAGTAAAGCTTGACGAAACGTCGAATGTGCGGCAACGGAGGCATTGTAGTCAGCGCAGGGTCAAGCGCTTTGATGTGCAAGATCGACTGCACTTGCAGTATCAAGTCATCGTAGACAGATTCAAGGATGAAATCTTCCCCAGCTGTTGACAAACGTCTAGTCGTTGAGCCCATAGAGAGAGGGCTGATTGAATGATTGGGGGCGCTTGTACTTCTCTCAGAAGGAGACACGCCTGTTGCTGACTGTGTCTCGGTCAAGCAGCCACTGAATGGGGCCCTCGCGGCCGCACCATCGACATAAAGTCTTCCCTCAGTCACCCTCGAAGCTCTTGAAGATGTCGAGCTTTTAGCAGACACTGAGCGGGACTTTTCCATGGCGATGGTTTCCCCGTCCTGTTGCTCGGGCAAAATCCAAGAGCCTTGTTCGACTAGAGGTCTCTGTATCTGACTAGAGTAGTCCAGCGGTGAAGTGTCTGGAGAAAAATCGGCCTGGGAGAAACCCAGGGCAAGTTCGAAGTCACCCAACGCCATGCCGTTACCGGATGTTGCGACAAGCTGGCCATCCCACTCTGGCAGCTCTTGATACTGGGGCGATAGCCAATTCAGTGCGGACATGCCCAGCACGGGTTCGGGAAACCCTGGGTAAGGCGCAACGTTGTTGGTGTCGACTGAACGAAATGTCGCACCTGTTGGCTCCAGTGGAAAGCCCGTGTTATTCGCCAGGTTGATCGCCGGTGCCCAGATGGCTTGGTCAGATGTCGGAGGCACACCCGATTCTATGACTGAGTCCTCAGCGTCTTGTTCACTGCCAAGTCTGGGCACTCTCGACGGTGGTGCTGAGTCCCCAAGGTCGGGGTTTGGGGCATGGCGGTGGTCTGCGGAAGCTTTGCGCTTCCGTTGCATAGGATACGCGCACTCGAGATTTTTCGCGTGGCATCGCCTACAGGGCGACCCTTTGGAGCACCGGACCCGGCTGGCAGCACACTCATGACAAGCTCTGGCAGAGACACCAGCCAGGTCGGAGGCGCTCTGCTCATGGGATGAGATGTGTCGTTGGAGGACGTCCAGGCGTGAGAAGGACTTGCTGCACTGGAGGCACTGGTACGGCTTCTCACGGGTGTGGCTGCGACTGTGGCGCGTCAGGTGTTCCTGGCGTGCAAAAGTGCAATTGCAGATGTCGCACTTGATCTGAGTCTCGGCCATGGCGTTGCGCGGCCGAGATGGGAGTCGACCTACGAGGTTGCATAGCAATCAAAAGGCATGAGACATGGAATCGCGATAATCGGAGGTGAAGAGGTACGAGAGCAGCCGTGCCATGAGAGAAACGTATGTTTGTGTCAGTGAATGTGATGAGACCACGTTGGTGGTTGTCGAGATGAAGTTCGCTGGGATCGCCTGAGTGGCGCACCCGCACAATGGCCGCGGGGAAGCCAACCCGGCAGTCATAGCGGGGTCGCAGTTTCCCCAGATGGAACTGAACCTGACCTAACTGGTTGGTTGGCCATTGGAACATCCAGCTAATCCGGGGATACCAAAGAATAGACATAAGTCACCATTAGGGAATAGCTCTTTAATAAGTTAATAGTTTTAGTAGATTGTTTTCTTACGTAGGCTGAAGAAATTAGACTTGCTATCAACCTAATGCTCTTTTCTTTCTTCACGCTGGGCAATCATCACTGTCCAGCAAGAGTACCTGCAGTGCTGTGTGGGGCCCCCGCCGGAGACCCGCCGTCAACTCCGGTGGAGAGAGGCCGCTCCGGCGGGGGACCATACGACCGGCCTCGACATGGACCTCAGCTGAGCCGGGTAAACAGGACAAACAGGCCAAATGAGAGCATGGAATGACAGGAACCATTTACCCATGCCATTTAGCTTTCATCCCCACAATGTCCAATGTGCGGAGAACTGGGGTTGTGGGGTGATCATGGTCAGCGAGCCTTTCCCAGAGGAGAGTAAATGCTGAGAGCCAATTGCACGAGATACTTCACCCTCGGCATCCATACCTAGCGCTTAAATACAATCTTTTCTCTCTTCATTTGAATTGTTTCTGTCACCACCAGCCCAGTATTCTGCAGACACATTGATACAATTATTCACTTCACAATGGCTCTCACCGACGACAAGGTGACCAGGGTCAGCCAAGATGACCACCCTCACGACTATCACGACACCAAGGACCTAGCCATCGCCAAGCAGGCAGCTGAGGAAGAGCACAGACTCACCTTTGTTGAAGCTATCCGGCGATACCCTATGGCCGTCATGTGGTCTGTCCTCCTCTCAACCTCCATCATCATGGAAGGATACGACATCGTCCTGATCTCATCCTTCTTCGCTCAACCCTCCTTCAGAGAGCACTACGGAGAATACATTCCCAAGTCCGACTCGTACCAGATCACCGCTTCCTGGCAAAACGGCCTCAGCAATGCCGTTAGTGTGGGAACCATCATAGGCGCCTTTGCCAACGGTTTCTTCACTCACAAGTTTGGTTACCGCAAGGTCCTTCTCGCCTCGCTCGTCGCCATCTGCGGCTGCGTCTTTATCTCCTTCTTCTCTCCCAGCCTCCCAGTTCTGCTGGTCGGACAATTCCTCTGCGGTATTCCCTGGGGAGTTTTTGCCACCATGGCCCCGGCCTACGCATCCGAGGTCTGCCCAATGGTCCTACGTGGCTATCTCACTGTCTATGTGAACCTCTGCTGGGCCCTTGGCCAACTCATATCCGCCGGAGTGCAGTCTGGATTCTCTGATAAGCCAGGCCAATGGTCTTACCGTATTCCATTTGCCATCTAGTGGGCTTGGCCTGTTCCCCTGTTCATCGTGCTCTGGTTTGCCCCTGAATCTCCTTGGTACTTTATCCGCACGGGAAACTACGACGAAGCCGAAAAGTCTGTCGTTCGCCTTGGCTCTGCCTCCAAAGGTGTCAACGCCAGACAAACCGTTGCCATGATGATCCACACCAATGAGATTGAGAAGTCTATCGACCAAGGCACCTCGTATATCGATTGCTTCCGTGGAGTTGACCTTCGCCGAACTGAGATCGCCTGCATGGCATTCGCTGCTCAGCCCTTCTGCGGTTCGGCTATGGGAGGCACTCCTACATACTTCTTCGTCCAAGCCGGCCTTCCCGAGTCAATCTCATTTCGCATGTCCGTAGGTGGACTCGGAATTGCTTCTGTTGGCACCGTTATCTCTTGGTGGTTGATTCACCCCTTTGGCCGCCGGACCCTGTACCTCTGGGGCCTAGGCCTCCTAACTGCCATCCTTTTAGCCGTCGGCTTCATCAGCGTCGGGGCTAGTAACTCGGAAGGTGGCAACTATGCGCAGGCCAGCATGATGCTTCTGTGGCTCGGCGTTTACTACTTAACTGTCGGTCCTGTCTGCTACGCCATTATCTCTGAAGTTTCCTCGACCCGCCTCCGGAACAAGAGCATCTGCCTCAGCCGTATTGTCTACTATGTGGCTCAGATCATTTGCAATGTCATCAACCCATACATGCTGAACCCCACTGCCGGTGACTGGCGTGGCAAAACTGGCTTCTTCTGGGCTGGATGTGCCTTCGTCTTCTTTGTCTGGACCTTTTTCCGTCTTCCGGAGACCAAGGGCAAGACATTTGAAGAACTTGATATTCTGTTTGCTCACGGCATCAAGGCTCGTGAGTTCGCCGACTACCGCGTCGACGCCTACGCCGAAGGCGACGATGTTTTGACGAAGGAGGGCTGAGCATTGGGGGCTTTTGTATTCGACGATTAAGCAAAGTTTAAAGCGACCATTTAGCTGCTGCGAATAAATGTGATCCGCAGGCCAATAACCACTGACCATTCGTCGTTATCCCTTCTATACTTCATCTCTATAGCTTCACAATAGCAACCTTTTTCTTCGTCTCTCTTTTCTTAATTCAAGACCTCTCCTGTCTAACATGGATCATCATGACTATACCTAATTAATGATGGAAATCATCTCAATTCTCACCGTACTCAAGATCTGACTCTTCATTTCAGGAATAAGGAAGAGGAATCCGTATAAACGCCCAACAGCGTCAAGACAACCCCAAGCAAACCCCCACGTCAACAATGTCAAAGACCGAGCTGCGTAACATTTTATCCGGGGAAATAAAAAGAAGAAGCCAATAAACGACCCCTGCATCTGATCCCGAGCAACGCGAGAAGACCGAAAAGACCGAGCAAGCTTTGACACTCCCACAAAAACCTCGACAAATCAGATGGGGAACCGAGGCTAAACGATCAGCCCACACCACCCTTGATCCTCTTGGCGTTTCGTCTCGCCTTGACGATCCGAGATTTGAGGTGACGCGGATTGCGATGCTTGTTTTTTTCTTTTGGACACGTTTGAATTCTTTCAAAGACCGCTTTGTCTTGTTTGAAGTAATTCGAGCAGGTAAGAGTAGGCTTCTTAAGTGCTGGAAAGTCCCCTTCTCTCGTGTAGGCCATACCAAACACAACACACCCTTTACTTGTCTAGAAGCCAAGACATCGTCCGTGGATCTGATTTGCGCTCGTATATCAATAATCCTTGGCTCACCATCATTAATCCCTACCACGCCTTACTGCGCCTCATCTCGCTACCCACAACCTTACTTGACCCATTCCATCATTCCTCCTCGTCACCCCACAGGTCGCTCTTGGCGAGGTTTTAAGCCCGCTATCTCCTGGGACACGTCTTTTTAAAATCTGAGCCTCCCCCAGAGGGTTTGACATCGAGCTTACGTCGTCATCGTCCCAAGCGTTGTCTTTTTCAGACTGCTCGCCATGTCGACAAACACCACATTGCCGCCCGGCTACGAGCCCCCGAGTTACGCGACATGCCACAAAGTGACCGATCGCTGTCCTGTAGAGGCCTCCCTCTACGGTGACTACTTTAGCCTCGGAGGCTGCATCTTCTTCGTTGTCGCATATGGAATTGCCCTCATCGCTCAGGTCTGGCTCGGATTCAAGGGCCGTACCTGGTCGTACTCCATCTGGCTCGCTATCGGTACACTCTTTGAGCTCATCGGTTATGCCGGTCGCGCCGTCATGAGTAAAAATCCCTGGGTATACAACGCCTTCGTCATTCAGCTGGTCCTGCTTATCCTCGGTCCTACGCTCGTCGCAGCCGCCATCTCGGTTACCTTCAAGCACCTCGTTCTCTGGTACGGACGGCAATACAGTTTCATCAAGCCGGTGCTGTACCCCTGGGTTTTCGTCGGTAGTGATCTCTTCTCCATCGTCATCCAGGCTGCCGGTGGTGGTGTCTCGTCTGTTGCTACTGGAGGAGAAGAGACGAACCAGAGCTTGCTTGATGCAGGTTCGTCCATGCTCATCGCAGGTGTTGTCTTTCAAATGGCCAACATGATCTTTTGCGGTGGCCTCATGCTCTTGTACATCTGGAGAAGACGCCGCGCGATCAAGAATGGTTCTGCGAGGCTGCAATCATCCGAGGGTGAACTTGGATCTACCGACGATTCGACTGGCGCCGTCCATACGAGGGCAAGTGACAAGAAGACAAAGACTTTTGTTTATGTCATCACTGTGGCGTACGTTGCCATCATCATCCGTTGTATTTACCGGTATGTCTTCCCACATGTGTATCGTAATGTCGTCTCACTGACAGGGCAACAGTATCCCCGAAATGGAGATGGGCTGGGGAAGCGACCTCATGCAAAACGAAACCACCTTTATGATCCTCGACGGTGCCATGATTCTCGCCTCCGTGTGGCTTCTCACAATATTCCACCCGCACTTCTACTTCCCTTTCTTGACCAAAAAGTCTAAGAAGGAAATGCCTGTCGACAAGCCTCAAGAGGGGGTGGGAACACCAGAATCGCACGAAATGGGGGCGGTACTGAACAGAGAGGACGACACAAAGAAGTAAACAGCCCATGCCGTGGGGGACTTAAAGGGTTAAGAGTCAATGTTGGGTTGCGAAAAACTGGTCAAATTCGTGAAGGGAATCTAGTTTCGGATCGGGTCGTTTGATAGATAGACAGCACATACGTAGGGCCTTTCATGTCAGGCCGGTCCAGATGAACCTTATAGAACAAAACTCGCTATAACATGCTCAATTTCAACGCGATTTAAACTCCCTCAAGTTGCATAATTCTCAACTCCCATTAAGATTAGTTCCACGCTGGTGGCCAATTTGTTCTAAAATCATACTCATTACGCTGGGACACAGCCTTGGTGTCCACACCATACATTTCAGGGGGAAACCGACAGTCTGGGCGAACACAAACCGCATACCGGCAGGAGTGCCCGGCAATGCAATGCGGGTCGTCGCACTTCAACCCATTACGGCACGGTAAACCTCGGCAGATGGAGCGAAGGGCATCCTTCTGGTCGCTGGTCAGCACCTTTTCGTGATCGTGAATGCATACACCCGGGGCGGCGCATTCCCAAGTAGATAAAAGTTGTTGCAGAGCTTCCAGCCTCTGACTTGTTGGTAGGCTTCGTTTGAAAAGCCTGGGAGGGGTGGATCGACTCGATCACCGTTTTTGTTCCGAAGGATGGGTGAAGCCTCGATGGGAGATGTCGAACGGCGTCGTTTCTGAGGCCTGAAGCCATTATCAGTGATAGGCTGGATAGTTGGTAGGGAGGCGCGGGGGAAGGACGGCTTGTGAAGTGTTTGATTCGCAAACACGTTGACAAAAGAGCAGGTCTCAAATTGGTCGGCAATTTCCTTAAGTTCTCGGGCAAAGCTGGGCCCTTCGATGAGGGCGATCCTTTTTTGAGAGTCCTTGTCTCCAGCGTACTTACCGAGGAGACGAGCATATCCGTTATCGGCCGAAGCTCCTAGAATAATTCTCCTGCAGTGAACATTGTCAAAGTGATGTTGGAAGACAGCTAGGGAAAGTTAGCACTTTGTCGTCGCCACATGGGCACGGAACATACTTTTAATTTCATAATCTGCGCATTCCTTGCCGCTGCCAGCATCGAGGTAGTCGAACATTGGGCCAACCATGTTGAACCCGGAGACAAACGCGTACCAGTCTAGAAGACTCGATACGACGCCGTTGCCCTCGTATGTGGTTCCAAGACCTCTCATGTTGGCATATATATGGGTGATGATTTCTCGGCGAGAGTGGGCAGGCCACTGGGTCTTGATGGCTTCCTTGAGCGCCTGTGCAGCCTTTTTGCCGCTGGCCATGCCCTGTCGGACGAAGTCGTCTAGAAACTGTATCTTCTGTTAATTAGGCGTCCATTAAATGGAACGCTTTACTTGCCGGCATGCAATCCCCGTCAATAAGGACAAGAATATAACTGTTCACATCCTGCAACTGTCAGCCTCACGATAGGTTCGCCTATCAAAGCTTGACGTACTTGTTTCTGAATAAGCTCCCACTTTTCCTTGTGAGCCTGGTCAATAAGTGAGTTGCCGGTCTCGAGCCGACGAGACTGATTTTCAATAGTTTTAAATAATTCCTGGGCAAGGTCAGCAAGACGACGTCAATCTAGAGAAAGGAGCACTTGGCCTTACTTCAACAAGTGCTGCCTTCTGATCATCCTGAGCCTTGCAAGATTCCCAAATGTCCTTGAGTCGACCAAGACTCTCGGGTGCCGCCATCGCTTCAATTATTTGCATGTACCAACAAGCTTATTAAGACACGCCCGTGTGCGGCAAGCCAGATGATGGTCTGTTCAAGGGCGATTGGCGAGTGCTAAGCTGTGACGCTTTGCGAAAAGTGCTCTTTGTTGTCTTTCTAAGCTGTTGGATTGACGAACAGAAGGAGAAAGAAGGTGGTGTGGGCATCAGCTACCGAGAAAGGGATTTTGTAGATCAGTTTCAAGGGTCGCTAAGCATGGATGGCCTGGAAGTACCCCTTTGTCAGCCAGCCAGCTTTAGAGCCAAGGTCGAAGCATGCTTCCTCGATGGCCTCATCTGGGGTCAAGTCAACGTGGACTAAGGATAAAGGCCCCTGGACAGCTTTTCCTAGGATGGGGGAAGGTTTATGGACAATCGGGTTAAACACGTGGACGTAGCTTGCACCGGTTCTTTTGAGCCGAGTGTCAGCGTGGTCTTGCGTGCGTCTAGACATCAAACTTATGATTCTTTTAGAAGCCATACTCATCAAGGTTGTTTTCTACTCGCGGAAGAGTCTAGTTTCGTGACGAAGATATCTACATTGAAAGTCATTCTCATACACGCACTAAGCAAGCTCAATAGTCCTTACATCGTTAACCGCAGACCAATACTCATCAAATGAAAGACAAGAAAGCCCAATTCGTTTATACTCCTCAATCATACCAAAACGACGCCCAGTGGGCTCCAGTATATATGCGACCCCCATCTTCATCATCCCCCAAGGGTTAAATATGCGTTCGTGTGTCGTTCCGATCAAAAGGCAAAGGCGAGGGCCATTGCTGATTGGTTTGACAGGCTTTGGGCCATCCATGAATGCAGCCCGATCAGGTTGCATAACAACTCTCCTGTCGTCGTCTCCAGTATCATTTTCTTTCTCATCAGTTGAATCATTCTCAGAAAGGTCTTGCACATTGTCAGGATACATCAGCTTCAAATCATATAGATTCACCATTCTGAAGAAGCCGCTAATACTCAGCCGTGCCTCCAGAACCTGACCTGAAGTCTCTGCCCCTCTTGTTGTGACTGTGATGTCCTTTACCTGTATCATTGGGTTCCAAGGGCCACGAGCGAAAAGAAACCATACAAGTCCTTTATTGGATGCCCAAGACCAGCTCGGTAGGTTGATTCCTGGCTGTTTGTTCTCCAGCTTGGTGTATGAGGAAGGGTTAACAGGGCTCTGGGTATCACTGTCGGACGTGGTCTTTGCGATCCAAGTCAGCCCTTCTGCGATAGTGGACCCCCAAATGCCGGCGATGTATTTCTGCTGGCATCTATCTTGGATGATTGCAGCGATGCCTGATAAAGCTGGTAGTCTATCCAAATCGAAGGAGAAGTCCTTCATTGAAGAGTCAATAGCCAGCCTATACCAAAGGACCATGACTTCCTCCAGCGTATAGGCATGTAGGTCTTTGATCATAAGAAAGTCTGTCGGTTCATCACTGGAGTCCCAGCGGTCAGGATCGGTTTCAGTTGCGCAACCATGTGTGCATTCCCAAAAGATCAAATTTGCACCAAAGTGAAGGATTCTCCGGGATAAGAGTCTTTCTTGAGTCGTCCAACCCCTGGAAAGTAAGGCAGATATATCTATATCTGTTCTCCATGAAGGGGTGAGTGGTTGGATAGTAGAGTCTCTGAACCCACCCCAGAATGATCTCTGTTGAAAGGTAAATGATCCCGGATTGAATTCTAAGGCTGGTCGTTCCAAAAACAGGCCCTTATCGGAAGAATCGGATCCCGTTGCAGCAAGTGTTAAGGTTGCGTTCCGGTAATAATCGCCGAATCTGGCCGCTTCACGGGACCAATCCTCTTTATGACTTGCATCATAAGGGCCCTCGCTCTGCAAGATACATAAAGCATCTACCCATAGATACCTGAGGCCGAGTCCGCACGTAAATATGATGGCGTCTTGTATTGTCTTTGCCAGCCTTTCCCACGGCAGTCCTCTTGTCATCTCATTTAGGTTGGATGCCGTTGTCTTTGCAGAGGACTGATTGGAACCCCATGCGTAACTCAGGGCAGCGTATTCCATGCCGTAGGCTGACTGATCAGGGATATATAGCTTTGGGAGCTGTTCATCGTCTGCAGAGCCAACGTCGATTATTCTTGTCGGGATGATTTTGCACCCAGAGTGCGAGGACTGGTTGCATTTGACGTGGGATTTGCCACACTCAAGGATCCATTTTTTGGCCAGACTAACAGCTTGTGCAAAACCATCGGGTGAACGAATATCCATGATAGGATTATTTGTATCTGAACAGGGCTTATTGGCTGGCGTTGATGCGCTCTCGTTCGTCACTTGTAATAGAGTATAGTGACAGCCCAACCCGTTTTCGCCGACGGAAATGTATAGATCCAGCGGCCTAGGATATTGACTGCTGAAAGGCAAATTATCGCCTCTAACGTCGCCGAATCGATTGTGCCATTCGTTGAGGTCTTCGCTTACTGGATCGTAGGGGAAAAGCGGTGTGGCCTCGATCTTGATGGGATATGTTTGTTTCTTCCATAACACCTCGACGTTATAGACGCAGAATTGGTAAATAATCTGACATAACGGACAGCCATTCTGCGCCAAGACTCGGAGCGAGTGAATATCAGGAGCGACCTTGAGAAAAGACCCCCAGTCGTCCTGTTCCACCTCTCCAAAATCTTTTGCAAAGCGTGAGCATGCAAGGCATAGTTCTGCCATGTTGGATATGGAACTAAGGGCGATGGAAAAGTATGTTGATATTTCGATAAAGCACGCAGAGTAAGTATTAATCACTTTAAGTTGACGTGGTATGTTCAGGCCTTCAACCAGCATCACATGTATGAGCGCAGGACCGGATGTATTACCCAAAAATGGAAGCTAGCCACAACCAACATACATGAAATGCAGCGCAAGAATCCTAATCATCGAATCAAAGCATCTTTATTGCTGCAGCCATCGTGGACCTGGTTATTTCGGCCTTCCTATAATAACTGATAGGTGGCAACCCACGCCCGGCTGTGTGTGACCACTCTCGGAACTGAGCCCGTTCTCTTGCTGCCGTGATTCTACACGATTCCGCTAGAACCTTCTAATAAAAGAATAGATCGTCAGACTTGCAAAGCTGAAAATTGGCCCCATCATAAGCACCCACGCAGGCCCCACTCACATGCTTATATCCAGGCCGTCCGTCTAGATGACAATAACAACGTGCCTAAAACCTATGTCAAATCCTCGAGGTGTCTGCACCTTTGCGAATTTTTCTAGCGATAAAGGTAGAGCTGTACCCTAGGGTTTAGTACTGTCTCATCCTGCCAGGAATCAAAAGGGGAGAAGGATTGGCTGCTTCCAGATCCAGACGGCAAAGTGTTGGACAGGCTTCATATCGTAAGGCTCGGGCAGTGATTGCCCGATGACTTGGATCTTGGCGTTGGGTGTGAACATGCAGT